>KN837115.1:204487-216397 GCA_000827215.1 Sphaerobolus stellatus SS14 | reverse complement strand
TGCCAGGTAGCACTTCGAATTTCACATAGGATGGCGATTTCCATATCTCAAGGATTGTGCCGTTATAGATCCTGGAGATTACTATTCGCCGCACAGAGAGAAAAGTATGGCGATGTCGACTTGTCAAAGATGCCATTGTGCCGTTGTGGAGTCAAATAGCACTTCGTTGAATTTCAGTGCATTTGGCAAAGTCTTCAAGAACAGCCTTCATAGTTTGAGCATGGGAGTGTTATGTAGTAATAGAATCGTCGTGTAAGTGTTTTCCGCCAAGGTATCATGACAGAAAGTGTGGAGTGGTTATTTTTCTACCTGTCAGTAACCTACAAAATTAGCTGAAGAACAACGTCCTCTCAGGTTGACTTTAGTCAAGCTGTTCTTCGAAGCTCCATCCTAGAAGTTTGCCAATGAGTGCGCAACAGCGCTCGTCACGACAGACGAAACTTATTGTAACTAGGACGCCGCTTGACACCGTCTAGATCGGAGACAAATCCAAGCATCGATGCTTACTTCCATTGCGATGTGTATAAAACGCACGGTATGTATTTTCTTTGTTCTTTCCCCCATTGCGACTATATTGGGTGTTGCGGAGTAATGGCACATGGCATTTCCTCCACGTGCGCTTTGAACTGCACGACTCCAGACTTCTCTTCTGTGTACTTGTTACCATTTCTTCAACCTGCCAAACTTTGAACTTGATACCTCCAGGCTTCTCTTCTTTGTATTAGCTCCCAGAAGAGCTATCGCCGAACACAAAAGACGACATTCCGCCATTGATTCCTCCTTTGTTTTCTTCAGCTTGTTATATTAGCTTGGTATAACGCTAGCCTTTAACGCATCTGAAAGATGGGTAATTGAATGTACCATCCGGAATTCTGCTTCTGACCTTCGGAATTGTGACGTTATTAAGCCAGCCTACCGATATCATTTTTGCCAGCTGAAGTTCTGAGAGCATATTTCCTGGAGGTGAACAACAGAATACGAGGATTGCCAAATGTTGAATTAACAGTACTTCGCACTCGGATGCTACATTCTCCCTATGTTAAACATACCTCTGGAACGAACGTGCTTTCCAGACAATCGCCCAGGAAAACTATAAAGAGTGACAAGTTGCTTAGCACCTATCTTCTCATCGACTCTCCCCAGCGATTTCACTCACTTGATTCTCGAAATGAAGTACTTCTTCGCTCTCCTTTGCGCAACTCTTGTAGTTACGGCCACTCCGTTGACTAAAAGGGATGACTGTGATGCAAAAGGTGACCTTTGTTGGAATTCCACTCCCTTTGCTCTATTTTGTTGACATGTTGTCCCTATAGAATGTATCAAGGCTCTCGCAGGTGCTGCACCAGCCATTGCAGCCTGCGCCTCTGCAGTCAAAGAGCTATCTGATAAGAACTCTAGTACATTGTCCTTGAACCAATATATCCATGATCCAGACTAACTGAACCAACGCAGCAACTGTTGATAAGGTCGGTGAGAGCATAGATTGCCTCGTTGAAGCTGTCGATACAGCCGTCGACATCGTGAGTGTTTACCGAGGCGAGAATGTGTTGACTCGCTGATGAATGTTATACAGCCGAAGGATTGCAAGCCTTGCGTGGAGGGATTAAAGGGTTTCTTCGATGGTGATGATTAGGAGGGTCGATCATCTTAACTATATCTTGTTGTATGACATAAGTTGTCTTTACTTTGAATTAACCGAAGAGTTACTTCAGTGGCGCATGGGCGATTAGAGGAACATTACTTCTCTACAAATGTGGATGACTCGATCCATCTGGCTGTCAAGACTAGGTGATGTTCTGACCGAATTTCAAAAATTCACAGAGTGAAGTAAGACATACTTTAATACCCTTGTAAAGGTTCTATTGGCATCCATGAAGATTGTTGAGTTAGATTATTGTTGTTCTTCCCAACGATACCTGAGCCATTAATTTTTTTTTTTAAAGTTTGAGATTTAATAACTCCTGTATTACAAGAGCGAAGACATATGGAACTCACGTCCATCAAGTCATGCATTCTAAATCGTTAACGGCTAAGCTTCTCCATCGGACATAACAGCCTTAAATTGTTCGTCGTTGCATGAAAAATCTTCATACCACTGATCTTCATAGTTCTGTTCTAGGATTAATGAGATTTGGGAAATAAATTGACAGGAAGCCGAGCATGTACTGAAAGCGAACAAAACAGTTCGCTAAGCATATTTGGACCAGACCAGTCATTTTGAGAACCACGAGGAATGTAACATTGCATTCATAAGATTCGTAAAAGTCTTCCAAAAATTCTGGGTCATTTTTTCCAGCATTCAAGTTCGGTAGAAGTGACCTTGGAAGTTTCTCTTTATATAAAAGAATGTCCGACCAAGAGTTTCTGTTGGAAAAGGCGAAACCGGCTTGCCACCATGGGTTTCGCAGTGAGAGCGGCTAATATATCCCTTGGAATCCAGTCGCCGTACATATCTCTCTGTATTCCAGCTGGGATGATATAATCAAGATGTGAATTTCCTTGCAGATGAGGGCGAGACGTAAAAGGTCCTTCGGCGAAACCATCGAGATGACACGCTCTAGAAGTTCGGTAGGTAAGTATTTCAAACTAGATTTGTTACGCATAGAGTTATAACATGGTGCATGGATGATATACGGTTGTTTGAGTCGATTTAAAGCGAGAATCTTGCAATACCGCTGTACGGTGCGCCGCTGGCAAATGATGACGGTCGTCTAAGCATGCTTCGAATAGCTATGATGAATGGTACTTAACTCACTCTATCTGCGTAAAATGTAGTTCTTAGGTCTATACTAGGTCCGCAACTTACGGAATAGTGTACACGCAAGTTCAGCACCGTTGTTAGCGGAATGCTGCCTCGGCGACCGAGACTTTTTGAAGCAAACCGACCTCATAGAATGGGAGACGGAATTGAGGATATGAGATAAATAGAATTTAGAGCGAGAAATACCACAGGCGGACCAAGATATGCTATTTTGTATGTGAAGCTATTCACCAATTTTCGGTTTTAGTAACATTTCTGCACAATGCAAACTCATTCCTTCCGCTATATCCATCTGCTCGCAACCCACTTCTTAAGGTTTCCAGCATCAAAATTTTGCTAGGCGAATCCCATCTCTCATTCCGCCTGCTCGCTGCCTTCGCCATGCAGAAACCCACCTAATCGCCAAGCTCCTCTTAGGATCAATTGGAGAAAAGCGGGATCTCCGGCTTGACGTGGGATGATTTTCTCTCTCAGCAGCTCTGCTCATCGTATGTGTATTAATGGCGGCTGGAGCTGCCCGGTCGACATTGTAGGAGCTGCCTCACGCTAGCGGCACTTCAGATCGAACTTTCAGGTTTTTTTAGCGGTACGCTACATAATTCTTGAGACACCCGGATTTCTTCTCCTAATGCTCCGAAGTAATCATTGTGATTTTGCAGCTCCTATGGTGCTTTGAAGCATAGTGTACGGGCGCTTATGAGTGCCAACAACGCCATCGTATTCTGCCCGAACTACTCCGTTTGAAGCTCTTTTTTCTGCATCGAAGATGGTCTATGGAAGTGAGCGCATGCTCTGTGCCTCGATCGATATTCGCGGATTTGCTCAATGCGGTTATAGACTTCTTGCTATCCCCGTCACCCGGTATCGGTTAAGGGTCACACCTCGACGGTCTATTTCACTTTCCTGCGCTGATTCTTATCCACAAGATTCTTAACGATTCAGCGGAGCCACCGAGCGTCATTTCGAGCTTAATCACATCGGTCATCCTGATGGCATCCGGTCCACATCAAACTCGCATTCATCCTACTTATACGCCTCACGAAATTCCATCTACCAAGGTGTATTCAGTCCATTATTGCACTATCTCTGATTCGCATCCGTCAGGTTCATAACCTTTCCTTCGTAATCGCAATGGGAAGACGATGTAGAGGCTATAGGTTGGTGACGGTTTTGCCCGTAAGTACTTCGAGGATCCGAAAACACTCCAAACCCAAAAGTCGCAGAATATCATCGATTGTTGACACACGGTTAACTGCGCATGCAACAGTTATGATACTGGCTCGCTAAAAGGTACGCCTGTTCCTCCGTTGCGATGTTGGGCTCTCCGAACTCTTGGAACAGATGGATATTACTCAAATCATCTCGACTCGTACTCGTGCAATTGGACTTTATATGTCTAATTAATCGCATGTGGTCGTCTTTATTTGTTGCGAAGCTGTGTCCTTCTGTACGTGTGGCGTTCTGTGGTTCCGTCCGTGACAATGATCCATCGAAATATGGAGCTGAAGTGGCGAATCTTGGGGGAAGGAAGGTCCCACAACAGATCCATTTGCCTTCTCTGGCGTGGTATGCCCGTTCTGAGATAATAAAACCGTTCAATTTCTGTTCAATGAAAGATGAGCATTATTCTTTGTGTATCTTGTTGTTTACTTCATCTTATCTCCTAAATTTTGTTGGCGTTAAATTGAAGTCGTCGAATAATTTATCATCAGTGGATTGTACTATTGAAAATGCATCGCGATGAGAAATACAGGGAGAAGATATATGCGTCACAAGGCCATTAAATGTCTAGCTTATTCATCTCACAAAATTGCAAACGATTGTTGTTGATATCCTGTCTGTTAATTTATCATCTTTTTGGGCGAACTTGATGATCGTAATATTAATTACTATGCACAATTGCCACATTTCTTATCTCTTTTCCCGGTGCACCGCGGGGCCACTGCTGACCGGCAAGCTCGCTGACAACGCTGAATACCTAGTCAGGCTTTTAAAAGTCGATTAATTACGCTCAAATTGGGACAGATGACTATATTATCATATCATTTCCACAATTAAAATAAATTCCGAGATTCGCAGTTATGAGTAAGTCAAGAAGCAAATATTTGTGCTTATGAAGCTGAGTCAGCCGACTTGGCCCATGGACTCTGGAAAGTCGAAATAAAGTTCAGCAAGGTATCCAGAGCCTCACGTGAAGCCACGTGAGCGTTGCTTGGAAACACATATAAGGAAGAGAGACGCACAAGTTGCCTCCGTCGCTCCTTTCCCTCTTACCGCCACCATCTCCTTTTTTTGCCTGTCATCATCCCCTCCCCCGGCGGCATCCTGCCAGATTGACCCTTGCCGGTCCTCTTCTTCTCTTCAAAGCTCACCCCACTATCCTCTTAATAGTATGTGACAAAGTATTCCTTGGAAGGACATTGATATCTAACGCGGGAGGTAGCAGCGGTCTGCAACATCCTTCAAAGCTAGCCTCCAGCTTCATGATGAGCGTGCACGTCTCACTCAGACCTTGCTTGCTCTGCAGTTGATCTTAGGTATCCTATCCATTACCCTTCTAACGGCGGGCTCTCTATTCTTAATGATGAAAGGACATTGCGCGGGTCCCTGATAGCTCTTCTCATTCTCAGTAACTTGAATGGCGCCCCCACAATATGTCTTCCTAGAGATAATGAAAGCCTCCTAGACTCTCCGGGACTGTGACCAGCTCGAACTTTTGCTAGGGGCTTTCTTATCTTTTTCTTCGCTGCATCTAGCAAAAAGTCGAGTGCTTGTGATCTTTGCCTAAGTGGAGTTTCTAGGCCGTTTCAGTCGATACCACGCGCTAGGCAAGGCATAAGTTGACAGTCGCTGCTGGATGCAATGGTGGTGTCTTAAGTTTTAAGGTAAGTACATGCTTCAGGAGGCCATAGATACAAACAATGCCATGTTGGAATTAAGTTGCGGTCCACTACGGTCCACAACGATTCGGAGGAAGTCATTGGCTTACAGTGGAATGAAACGGCGCCAAAAGTTTTAGCCGCTATTTAAGCGGACTTTAGATAGTTTTTTATCCTCAGTTCTCATCCTATTCGAGACTGAGGTTCGTCACTATTTCTCGTTAAAAGGTTCAGGCAGCTACTGACTTACCAATCAGCTATCTACTTTTAGGTTAGCTAAACTGTAATTAGTTCTCATCCTATTCGAGACTGAGTTATCTACTTTTAGCTGCCGCCAACGCCATCACAATATGCCAAACACTGTAGTACAGATTAATGTACAGACGCTAGCTACAGTTCTCTTTGTCTACAATATACATGTTGTAACCCCCGCACTGGCCGAGTCAAGCCCGCATTACTCCTTGCTGCTATTAGCGCAGGACAGGCCGCCGATCTGTTTGGACGGCAGCACACGCGCATACCTCGCTAGGCATGGCGCTCCTCCCCTCTTCATCCTTATTCCATTTTCGACCTTCACACTTTCCGCTTCCATTTCCGACAACGGCGACGACCCGTTTAACATTAAGTTCCCTCCGATATCAGTCTGACCCCTTTTATATTCAGGCAGTCAAACTGTTCTCAAATCGATTATCCAGCCCATATCCGGCCGTCTTCCCTGGTCCTCCACAGTGCATCGCGGTGAGTATGCGTGCCTCATTCAGACCTAGCTTGCCTCCAAATTGACTTTGGTACCTTACTCCATGCCTTTGTTACGGCAGACTCTCTATAAATTCTCAATGACGGAGGGTCCACTATTCGGACCTTCGTGTAGTTCTTCGTCCTCGCCGACTTGAAGGGCGCGCTGTTATGTCAGCCTTCTCAGAGACAATGGGAGCTTCCTGGACCCTCCGGGTATTATGACCGGCTCGAAAATTTGTTTTTATTTTTATTTTTATTCTCGCATCTAGCAAAGGGTCGAGTACTTGTGATCTTTGCTCAAGTGGTGTTTCTGGGCCCGTTTCAATCGATACTTCAGGCCTGGTGCAGAGTACTCGGCAGTCGTGGTTAGACAAGTGGTGTCCTAAAGTTCTTTTTTGATACAAGTCTGACCCCTTTTATGTCTAGGCAGTTAAATAATTCCGAACGCTTGTATAATAATAATACCCTAAATCAAGCCTCGAACGGGCCCGGTAAATCGGGACATAGGTCCTCGATCATCTGCTCATAATCGCTATTGTCCTCCTCCAATCCTTCCATACTCTGTTGCCAGCAGGATTCCTCGACGGGGTCGTCCTCGACATTTTGGCGGGCCTTTGCCACGAATCTTCGACAATTTATCCCGTCTTACGTTTTCACTGTAAGAGGAACCTCCGCGTACTGTGAACTTCTGTTGTCAATTTTTTCTTGAATAAAATCATAGCCTTCATCCAAATCCGGGAACGCTTCATGCATTTCTTCCAAAATCACTGTTTCGCGTGAAAGGATACTAGCTTCTAGCATTCTCCGGGACTGCGGACGATATCTGGGCTGTTTCATTGGATGAAGAACGACATCTCTCTTTACTCTGCCGAATTCAGCAGTCTGATGCGGTTTTCTATCCATAATTTCGACCAATTTGAGTATGTCCTTTTGGCGTTCGCGTCCTTGAAGATACTGATTCCATTCCCCAAGGAAATGTCGCTGGCATTTTCGGTCTGGAAACGCTCTCTTGCCTTTTAGAGCAACGGCTCTTTAAGGTCTGGTTGTTTTTTTTAGGATAGAACGAAAAACGGAATAACTAGGGTTCGCTTCAAATTCCAATAGCCGACGGTCAACCACCAATTTCTTTAGCTGAATGGCAACGTTCCAGAACTTCTCATTCCAGTGCTCGTCATAAAACGGATCCCCGTTCAGCGGTTTCGTCTCTATACACACACAGAGTATTTAATTAGCCTTCTGACGGAATAAAATCGAACATACCGACATCATCTCGCAAAAATTGCTCGGCATCTTTCATGAAGCCTAAATCCTTGATGTCATCAATCATCTTGATTGCTTGTTAACATCAGGGTATTTTACTAGGACTGAAAGGGGGAGTTCCCCCCAGACCCAGGCAATCGTCGTATATAGTCCACCACATGAATAATATACTTTCTTCTCGTCTTCATCCAGAATGGTTACGTCTTGACAGTCTCTATCGCCGAAATCGGACCTACACGAAGATATGAACAGTGTACAATTACAGGAATAAACCAACTTACTTACTATTACTGTCATATAGCTTCCCAGCAATACTGTAGCACAGTCTTAAAGACTTGTGGATAAGGGCCATTTCAACGCCGTCTTCCACGCCAACTGTCCACAAGATCGGCAGCCACGAACAGAGATCGCCCACGATTTCTTCCATCATTTCTTCCTAATATGCAAAATTATAAAAAATCCTCTTGAGTCTACCGCATTATGGAGCGTACTTGTAGTTCCCATCCGTCCCAGTCTCGCCGAACATGTTTGTATAGGGCGTTTATTTGCTCTGTTAATTGGACCTTCATTCCTTCATAATTAACAGTACCAATTCTTTCAGTGATTTGAGTTGTTCATTCTGGATGGGTCCAATATAGACACGATATTGAACCGTTGGGAATCTGATAGACAGTCCAGAACAGGGTATAAAAATTTTGAAAGAATCCCGAGAAAGGTATCCGGAGGTAGAGATTCTGCTAATGACAGAAGAATTTCCGAGGGTTTGCGTCTCGACATGGTAATGGTAAGAGACGAGATCAACTAGGCATTGTCGGAGTCGTAAGGTCGCCCTTAGATTGTGAAAGAAATTAGCACGTGTGGAAAACGCGTGGCCTGCCGACGCGTCCACAAGCGCTCACAAATGTCAGACAATGATCTAAACGCGCTGTACGTGGATGCACAATTATTGTTTTCACCGTACAGAAAACCTCAAATAAAGCGATTTTTAGGTAGCACATTGAAGGCCTAGCTAACTGGTTCATTAAAAACGAAAACGAGGAATAAAGAGGGATAAAAAGGCCGATTTTTTTTGCACGTAAAAAACAAACCTGAAATTTAACACCCAATACAGTATACAATGACCATCTATTAGCATCTAGTACATGAGAGTAGCTAAGGGGATAATTATAGACCCTCCCCCACGTAAGTGTTGGATGTCCCAAAGCGATCCCCTCGCGCCACAAACGCCACAGATGCGAATTTGAATTCTTCACTCGAATCATCGAAAGTTTCAGTGATATTTCGAGTTCGTCCCTCAGATTTGAGGTTCAAGATTAAGCGTGATCCCTGTCGCAAATTTCAGTAGCGAATACTAGGTAATCGGGGAGATGCATTACAACAAATCCTAGTGTGGTATATGTCCATCTGCGAGGGAAACACAATAAGGCTATTTTCTGTATATGATATAAAATTGACGACTCACGTTAAGGCAGCTTCGCCCAAATGCATCGTGAGCTCGTAGGATAGCGTAGCAAAGAGCGAAACAGCTGTATCGAATATTTCTCGTATAATATTTTCATGATTGATTGTCGGAATGACTTACCAAATACCAATATATATGCCCATAGATGATCCCTCACAAATACGTTAATGATAGCTGGCTGTCCGGTGATTTGTCCGTTAATACGAGTCTTGTAGTACCGTATAGCGACAAGGATCGACAAGAAACTCTGCATCAAAAGCGGCGGAATCCTGTAATAGGTTTGTGCGACTAGCAATGAATCTATTATAAGATTTATACTTACCAGAGACTTGCGAATTCTCTGGGTGCAAAGATTCCAATGCATGGAGCAGAATGAATATGTCGAAGGCCAGGGGGAAGCGAAGTAGCAAGGTCTTTTGGAAGTGAAAGGAATACCAAAGCCATCATAGCGGCTGCTTCCAATGCCAATGCAATAAGCATGCAAGCCAGTAGCCTTTTATTTCTTTCATAAAAGGCATAGACTGAATATAAATGTTCAGTTGAACAGTGCGAAGAAGGCGAATTAGCCTACCAACCTCTCGTAATCAAGAGCACTTCGACTCCGATGAATAAGAACTGGCCAGAGAGAACTTGAAACCATCTCCAGATCCCACAGTTTACGGCAGTTATGTGCAAATCACCAAATGGATTTGCGCAAAAAACGAGATGCACACTGTAAATAAAATGTTATTTTTGAGCGGGAGATCATCATGATGTTAATACTCACACTCGGATAAAGAATGTCAAGTATCGAATATAGTAGAATATAGAGCTGACAAAATTGAATGGTTTTCTTGGAAAGAGAGGTCAGTACATTTCTACATTTTGAATGAATAATTCCTCACACCCATATCAGCTGAACCTGTGAGACTGGTTATTACCCATCATTCCATATGTACATGAGACTATTCTCTTACCTCGTCATTAAAAGTCAAGATATAATCCCAAAAGAAGAACATACTGGCCGCGACTGAATCACCATTAGTCCCGCTTACGAGAATTTGAAGTCGACTGTCTGTTCACCGGTATTATACGTCGTAATGCTTTCAGAGACCACATTGACCCCCAGTATGATCAAAACCATACTGTCTTGAGCTCGGCGAGATGAGGAAGAGCGGAAGGGGAGTAGATTTTGCAACTGCTAGAAGATGATTTCGAACTGAACGATATAGTGTTCGAAAGATGAATATAACAAGCGAGGGAAAGGGTTTATAAGGCTCTCTCAGAACCATTCTAAAGATATCCCTCACCCTGCTCTCACCGTCCAAAAATGGTGGCCGACTGAAGAAAGGCATCACCATCAGTAAAAACCCATTTTGTTCACCATTGGCTGCAAGCCACTGCCATCTCTTACCATCTCTTGCAATATCTTTGATTTTTTTCTGATGATCCTGTTCCTAAGTGTCATACAGTTGTCATCTTGGCGGCACTCATACGTATAAAAAGCTTTTGAAAGATTCTTGGACGCTCCATCCCAGTAATTATATTCAGTTTCCAAAGCCGTATAAAGTGATATGCGCTGTCCTAAAATGCATTTAGAGACCGTAGAGGACTTCCGCGAGTAAGACCATTTAATGAAATCGAGCTATAATGTGCGGAGACCAGCCAATATAGGAGATGAGAGCTCCGCAGCAGCCTTGCTGAGATGTTGATGCAATATGGGAATTACCTATGGTGGACCATCAAGTCGCGTAGGATCTCCATTCACCGTGTGGCGTGCTTCTACCATGAGATATCAGTTGAAAAGAAAGAAAGAAAGAAAGAAAGAAAGAAAGAAAAAGGTAATAAAAAGAAGCACATTGTTGGGGTAATTTCTTCATATATTTTCAAGCCATATTGGTGTTTGCCAAATCCTAAATCCTCTCATTTCTTACACCTGTCCGTTAGTGCGATGCTGTGGACTTCAGCGTGCCCTGACCTTGGGGCTATGATTACGAGCGGAACTGTCGATCTCCAGACTTAAGACTTTTCCATTGATAGAATATATCGTATAAATCCTCTAGAGAAAAAAATTCAGCGCTTGCGACGGGAAGTTTCGTCTTACTCTGGTGAGTACTTAGTTCCGTATGTCAACATGTGAGAAAGTGCAGTCCCCGCAGTCGCACTTTCTGTGATTTACATCATATCATCGGGGATATTCCTGCTCCTTTTCTCAGAATTCAAATTTTCTAAATTCTTAGACAAGCGTGAGCAAGTGATAGTAACTCACACGAGCATGATAACCAATGAGAATCAACGAAGAGGAATATAATATCGCTCAACTTATCTAGGAATGTGCTGACGGTATCTATAAGAGACTGCGAGACCGATGATGGGCGGCAATGTCACCAAATATAAGGATAATGGCATTGACAACGGCCTTGTAATAATCTATCACTAGGTGTTGAGAATTGACGATAAACTACCGTTTATATAACAACCTGTATCAAATCCATTGTTAGAGTCACACTAATAGCCTGAGGCAGGTGGTAGGTACATAATGCGGATGATATAATAAATCGATTGGATGCTTCGAATATAGTATCATCATGCACTGGCAAAGCGTTCGCGATTAGTCGTAGTCCTGGCTGCTGAACATGTGCTGAATTTGGGGACAACGACCCGAGCTCAAAAGTTGCGTATAACTGCCTGAATAAAAAAGGGGGTCAGATTGATATCGAAAAAGAGCTTTAAACACCACTATTGCGTCCAACAGCGACTGTCGACTTGTGCCTCGCCTAGCGCGTGGCATCGACTGAAACGGCCTAGAAACTCCATTTAGGCAAAGATCA
>KN837115.1:114508-130098 GCA_000827215.1 Sphaerobolus stellatus SS14 | reverse complement strand
CTTCGTCTCACCAATCACTAACATCGGTTTAAATTCCACCCATTGCGGAACTATTCATAGTATTATATTGTTCGACAGGTGTCTCTATCAAGCGGGAAATCATCGGTAGTATATGACCATACCCAGTTAACGTGACCAACAAGATTCCAATAACAAGACAATACCTCAGTTCACTCAAATACCCTGAAATCAGTCAACATTTAAGGTTCAAGTATGCGGCCAACTCATGATCTTACTCAATTATTCAAATCTCCACGCTATAATATTTTTGCGCCTAGCAAAAGGTCGAGTGCTTGTGATCTTGGCCTGAGTTGAGTTTCTAGGCGGTTTCAGTCGATGCCGGACCACGCACCAGGCAGGGCATTCGACAGTCACTGATGGACGTAATAGTGGTGTCTTAAGTTTCTTTCGATGTCAGTCCGACCCCCCTTTAATATTCAGGCATTTATACACAAATTTTGAACTCTCAGGGTATCATCTTCAAATTTGTTCCGTATCCAGTGATCTTCCCTGGTCTTGTACATTCACGGTGAGTATGCGCGCCTCACTCAGACCTTGCTTGCCTCCGAAGCGATTTGAGTATTCTATATGGTGCACTTTTAACGGCGGGATCTTTATTCTTGATGACGGAAGGATATTCTGCAGGGATGTATAGTTTTTCTTGTCCTGAAGGGCGGTCCCACAGTGTACCTTCTCAGAGATCACGGAACCCTCCTGGACTCTGGGTATTGCGACCAGCTCGAAACTTTGCTAGATCAAAAATTTAATTTATTTTAATTTATTCCGTATCTAGCAAAAGGTCGAGTGATTGGGATCCTTGCTTTACTGCAGTTTCTGGGCCGTTTCAGTCAACACTTCATGCCTTGCGCGGGGTATTCGGCAGTCGCAGCTGGGTGTACAGTGGTGTCTTAAAGTTCTTTTTTGATACAAGTCTGATCCCTTTTATATCCAGACTGTCGTGAAGTTCAATATTCGATGTGGACACTAAGTGGTAGGTTCATTGTGCCTTTCGAGTGCGAATCATTCTGACACAGGTGATATAGGCGATATCTCATATCTCCACTGTCGCTGCCATCGAAAAAAGAACTTTACTTTCTCTACTAGATCTCGAGTAACGGAATCAAAATCGCACTTTCTGGTGTAATATTGGTACAAGACTCGATGGTATCCATCAATTTACAACATGTGGACGTCTCTCTCCTCAATCCTTCCCGATCAGACTGAGGCAGAACGACACCATCCCCTCGGAAAATTGGCTGAAAATTGACTGCTTCACTGTACGATTGAACTTCCATCGAATATTCTAAAAGACGGTGCGCAATATACGACTTACATTGGGAATAGAGGCATATAACTTGCTAGTTTTATTCGACGTACATAAAAATCCATTGGTAATGGATTTCGGAGAGACATTATTTATATTTTCCAACTATTATTATTAAGACCTGCTTCACAATAATTTCACGCCAGTGACTCATAGGGCCGACATATGAAAAAAAGAAAATCCCAAACAACCACCCACGTCCCTCCCCCGGTCCGCTATTATTGGCCTGATCCGCCTCTCACATTTTGTGCTACAATAATAACTTCGACAATAAACGGAAATAAGGATGGTGCAGCGTCATTTGGCCAACTCATCGACTTAGGCAGATAGGAGTGTCCGCAGTCTGAAGGATCTTTCATATAATAAAGAAACATCTCTAAGCAGGCTCAATTGACTATGTGTAGCCTAACCGACCAACCATGTCGTCGCAAATGATTTCAAGTTCGCATCTTGCGCTTAAGAAGGGTTACCACGCTGTTAGGGCGGAGATGCACTTCGAGAAGCACAGAAGACCAATCGTTGGTCGCTATTTAGGAAGAGGGATACTATGGGGATAGGCAACGCTCATACGGCGCTTGTGATGGCTGACATCAGCCGCTTATCAATAGTCCATGGCAAAGCGCCATGCTTAGCATAGGTGGTACTTCAACGTTGAAATATTAATTTTAATTTTAATTTTAATTAAACTATCATAGGGGTATATAAGCAATACTTCGTCATATATGAAGCAAATAAGTGAGCAATTCAGGTTATTCTGCATTTTTTGGGGAGGTGTCACGCTAATGTGACGCTTGTCACTAGGCCTTTACTTAGAAGAGCAGAAGGGGGTAGCACGGCTGCTACAGACTGAATTTGACCGAAGTAGCATTTGAGGATGTATTTTAAGCATGGTTTACAAATGTTGTTCAAGACAGATTTTAACGATTCGGTCTACAATGCATACTTCTTTACCAGAATTCACGGAATTTTGCGAAATTCAAAAATCCGCTTTGAACATCATTTGTATATTCCTATATTAGTATTTGTCAGGAACAAAGAATAAGCATATGGGTAGTGGTCGATTTTATCTGCCTCGGGACAGCAGGAGGGTGTAATTTGGCGGATGGGAAAGTTCACGTCGGAGTTCGAAATACATAGGGATTGCCTATCCCCAGATACTATTCCCATCGTCGCATCCTGCCCGTTTCGCCAATTCAGTTAATTTACATAGAACTTAGAAGCTTTATTAGCTTCTGAAATTTAAATACGGGAAAAGTCGCTTGTGCAACGCTTATGGGCACACCTTGGGTACACATCTTGTTTTTGACAGTCGTATTGACTCGTAGCAGCTTGTTTACTTTCGGGAAACGCTAAATAAATCGGGATTTTACATAGTCTGTCTGTCATGTGTATATATCAATCGATCTCGGGCGATGGCTCTGGAGACGAAGGTCGGTCGCTGACTTTGGAGGTGGTGAGCACGAGGAGAGATTCTTTTGGTGGGTCGACAGTGGGAGGGCATGGAGGGGGGCTGCGGGTTGGGTAAAAGGGTGATAAATGCGGGTGCTGTGTGTTGCTCGACGGCGACTTCAGTGGCCGAGCTCATTGTGGACGACGGCGATGACGTGGAGAGGCTGGGGCTCGTCGACAGAAAGGGTGACAGAGATCGCCACTACCAATCGTGGGAAGCTGGCCGCAGACGCCGACGCGCAACTACAAGGTCGTCCTGTCCACGAGGTACAATGGCGACAACCTGCTTCCTCACCGCCCTCCTCGACATAGCAAAATCCCCTTTATTCGTATTATTCGTCGTCAACAGGAGCACCACTACCACCATTACTAGCCGGCACACGACTCCTCAGGCAACATGCGGAGCTTACGCCTCCCCCTAAGCGTCACCCACGGCCTTCCTAACGATCCCAACGGAGAAATTCAACTCGAATATTACAGTATCTGAGCTTCCAGGGCAGCACGTATTCTTCCGGGGACTTTTGAGCCGAGGTGTAGCAAAGGTCGTTTGGAGTATCGATGGCAGTATGTTCTGTCGTAGTATAGATAGAATCTCTACTGATCATGGCCGATCTGCAAGCTTAGGATGCAAGGGGATCAAATACGACGCCCAGTTACTCTTCTTCTATGGGTACACTCAACACTAGCTTACATCCCTAGACCCTCTCGTCATCCTACCATTCCTATCCTCAATTGCGCTCTTTCCTATCGAGTCAGCTTCAAGATCCAGACGTCAAGCTATCAGCAAGCAAATGCGGTTCAAACGGCTCTGTGGTGGTTCATTCGGTCGCGCTATCCTATGCTAATGTTCTATCTCAATCGAGTTGATCTTCGTCGTCCTGGGAGTTCCACGCCAGTCTGCAACTGCTCTCTTCCATAGGCTACACTGACATTCGTTATCCTGTCATCCTGCCAGTCTCTCTCTTCAATTGCACTCCGCTATCCGGTCATCTTTCAAGATCTAGGTGACATCAAGTATCATCAACGAACGCGGTTCAAACAGTCTTGTGGATTCATTCGGTCCTGCTATTCTAGCCTAACGCACTACCTCAATTCTACGCGGAACGATCCTCCTTCGCAGTCTTATACTGGCGGCGGATATCACCCAAAAACCTCCTTATCCTCTTAAGTTACATACCTCGGACTCTCCTCATCTGCTGTAGCCGCCTGTAGTATAACAATACCCATCTCCTCGGTTTAACATTATTCTCCTTTTCGTGCGTTTCAAATATAACATTACATTTACATTTACACTTCATTTTGCGAGCTCCTATTCGGATTCCTCTCCTTAACGTCGTCCGTCTATCACGCAGTCTCCTGAATATCGATGTTCTAGACCTGATCCCAAGCAGGCACACGTCCAACATTCAACATACTTTGGGCCCCCACTTACTTCCTCGCTGCTCATTGGCTGGTTGTCCCAAATTTAACGTTCTTCCAGGCGAATTACAGAAGATTACAAAGCGGGTAGACGGGACAAACTGCGCTACAGACTGCTATAGAAACTCCTAGAAACCCCTACATTCTCTACGCCGATGCTATATAGTCCAATTCAATCATTTAGTTCGCATTACCGCGACATATACCCATTTTCTAAATTTCACGATTCCAATTGGACAGGCCTTCGAGCACTTTCTACTATTGGCGCCAGTATGTAGCTTGTAACTCATACGAGATCATTGCGAATTGTCATTCTTCTAGCCCTTTTTTTTGCCACTGGTATAATTGTTAATTGTTCTCCAACTCGGATATTACAGAAGCTTGACCGGTCCATTGTGCTATTCCTTCAACGGCGATTTCATTCGCGCGTTCACGGCTTCGGACTGTCACCGTCACAGAGTTGCCTCGGAATTATAATTAACGATTATATTTTTTAGGTTCGTCGACTTTAGGTTACAGTTACCCGCTCATCGCTGTACTCAGAGCAATAAGAACGCATGATTTAATAAATAAAGAACACATCTCTACGCAGGTTCACTTGACTATCACCTACCCAACCAACCACATCGTCGCAGTGATGTCGCATCTGCGCTTAAGAATCAGAAGGGTTACTAAGTACACGGCTGGGCGGACCGGGGGGCATTTCGAAGTTCGAGAAGCACGGATTGAAGACCAATCGTGGGTTGCGATTTAGGAAGTCTGAGCCTGAGACCTGAGGGTTCCGTCCCCATCGTCGTCGCATCCTGCCCGTTTAGGGTGGGCGGAAGGCTGGTTACGAGTGACAGGTACCGTCACGGTGACAGCGGAGAGCTTTTCCAGCGTTAGGACCAACTTCTTTACTCTGAGATTGCGCAATTACTGAAGGCCGTATTTTCATTTTTCAGTTGGATAGAGACGTATAAGCGTATTGCATTCCATGGATCTAGATCTTCAATATGGCATCATTACGTATCGGTTCATCAGGAAAAACCCAAAATGCTTGCATTGCTTGCGAGGAGTTTGCAGTGGCAGTTATAACAAACTGTGAACGCTTGCAAACTGCAAGTTCCTCGCAAGCAATGAAAGCATTTTGGGTTTTTAGTGATGTTCTCAGTGAGTCTGATCAGTGAGATCTACCGGCATTCTTTATGATTTTGAGATAATGTCATTTGCATAGATATACCACTGATATTTCGAGCCACGAAAAGAAGGTATAAAAAGCTATATAATTCCCGGGATGAACAAATATGGAACCTTCTTTGCATATTCCTCCCATTCCTTCCCAAATGTTGTGCGTAGCTCTTCGTCTTCGATGGGTGCACGACGAAGAAGACTATACGTCCAATACACCAGGAATATAATCCAAAGCCATAAAGTAAACGTAACAAGAGCGGAAGAGGTGGCCAAGCCACATGCCCACGGATAACTTCGAGGACCCACAGACAAGATAGTAGTTCCTAAAATGGCGAACGCCCCGCCTACATAGGATGGATGACGGACAACTCCATAAGGTCCGGAATCTATTAGCCTGTGATTTTGACGGATTGTAATTTGAAAGGTAAAGAATCTGTCCAGAGTGCGAAAGCACAAAATGCGTATGGCTGATCCAAGAACTATGCCCGCTACTCCTATGATAAATGAAGGCGGAAGTAGTAGAGGTATCCTTTCATGATCAGGCCCGCGCGAGTAGTTCGGGCAAGTAATTGAAAGTATTGTTTCCATCGTTTTGGCGTCCGGGAAGCAGGTCGATATAATGGCAACACATTCCATGGAAACGCGGAAAACAAAAAATGTCTGTTTGTTTGAAAATCTCAGTGAGTGAACACAGTGTTTCTTTATCTTTGCTTAGCACTGACACTATAAATATAGCACGCGGCCATCACATGCCGATCCATGAATCTCTTCTCGTTGACTTTGTCTTGTTTGTTAGGTGGACCTTGAGGAGGACTAACGGCGGCACATGCCATCGCTGCGGAAAGCAAAAGCATGCATAGCTTGACGAAAATCATCACTGGGAGACTGAAGTGAGCTCAAGGAAGGTCAGAGTGATTGCTTGACCTGTTGAGTTTCGATATATTTATTTAGCGTATTTAGACCTAATGTCGAACAGGCACCTTTGCGACTCAATTTGCAGATGATGATCGGTGAGAAAAACACATCAGGGCTCCCGCACTCTCTGACCTCGCCAATCCGAGTTGGACGTTTTAGCTCTCGAAGCTCAAATATGTCAGAAATATCTATATGATTATGAATGCGTATATGCCGCGATCGCCTCGCCCGCGTCATGGGATACCGGGAAACTTACATGATGCCGTGCTATGGACGGAGTTACTAAGTATTATGGATTTACAATGAACATCCCAACACAGCTGGTAAGAAAGAAACATCATTAAGCATTCGGTACTATTTTTGAGCTAAGTTTATTTTAGTAGGGATGTTGAGAAAAGAAACTTGCTGGCGCTCTTCGCCTCACCAGTCCCTAACATCGGTATAAATTCCACACATTGCGGAACTATTCATAGTATCATATTATTCGACAGGTGTCTCTATTAAGCGGCAAATCATCGGTAGTATATGACCATACCCAGTCAACGTGACCAACAAGGTTCCAATAACAAGACAATACCTCAGTTCACTCAAATATCCTAAAAATCAGACATAATTTAAGGCTCAAGTATGCGGCCGACTCATGATCTTACTCAATTATTTAACTCTCTACGCTATAGTATTTTGCGTCTAGCAAAAGGTCGAGTTCTTGTGATCTTGGTCTAAGTTGAGTTTCTAGGCCACGCGTTAGGCGGGGCATTCGACAGTCACTGTTGGACGTAATAGGAGTGTCTTCAGTTCCTTTCAATATCAGTCCGACTCCCCTTTTATATCCAGGTAGTTATACACAACTTTTGAACTCTCACGGTGTCGTCTTCAAATTTATTCTGTATCCAGCCATCTTCCTTGGTTAGTGATTTGCGGGCCCGGTTTGAGCTCGAAGCCCGGGCTCGGGCTCGGCTTTTCGAGGCTCAGGCTTCATGAAGGGTGAGGCCGGCTTGGGCTTGAGCCCGGGCTTTGAAGAATATTTTCAAAAAATAATAATTGGGGTAATAAAAGTCTAAATAAGCAAGTATTTACTAGTATCATCATTATTTTCGACTCACACTTTTACTAATGGCTTTTCTGTAGGTCTCACTGTCTTAATAGCGTAGGTTTCCTCTCCTATACATAGCCCACCCGGTGCAGGTTGGTGATATAAGAGCATGTCTCGAAATAATAAAAGTATAATGCATTTTTTGTTTTCTATATCATCATTTAATATGTAACTATCAAAATATACCTTAATCTTACCGTAATATTCATCTGGTTTCTCTGAAAAGAATGGTTCCTCCCAGCCCGGGCTTGAGGGCTTGGCTTCAAAATCTCAAGCCGAGCCCTGGAGGGTGGGCTTTGTGAGGCTCAGCCCGGCTCGGCCTGGGTTCATGAGGCCCGGCTTGGGCCGGCTTAGGGCATGAGGTCCGAACCTGCAAATCACTATCCCTGGTCTTGTCCATTCACGGTTAGTATGCACGCCTCACTCAGACCTTGCTTGCCTCCGAAGCGATTTGAGCATCCCACATGATGCACTTTTAACGGCGGGATCTCTATTCTTGATGACGGAAGGATATCCTCCAGGGACCCATGTATAGTTTTTCTTGTCCTGAAGGGCGGTCCCACAGTGTACCTTCTCAGAGATCATGAAAGCCTCCTGGACTCTCTGGGTATTGTGACCGGGTCGAAACTTTGCTAGATCAAGATTTATATTTATATTTATTTTATTCCTTATCTAGCAAAAGGTCGAGTGATTGCGATCTTTGCTTTAGTGGAGTTTCTGGGCCGTTTCAGTCAATACTTCATGCCTTGCGTGGGGTATTCGCCAGTCACAGTTGGGTGTACAGTGATGTCTTAAAGTTCTTTTTTGATACAAGCCTGATCCCTGTTATATCCAGACTGTCGTGAAGTTCACTTTTCGATCTGGACTCTGAGTGGCAGGTTCATTATGCCTTTCGAGTCTGAATCATTCCGACACAGGTAATATAGGTAATATCTCATATATCTCCACTGCCGCTGCCATAAAAAAGGACTTTACTTCTCTACTAGATCTCGAGTAACGGAGTCAAAATCGCACTTTCTGGTGTAATATCGGTACAAGACTCGATGGTATCCATCAATTTACAACATGTGGATGTCTCTCTCCTCAATCCTTCCCGACCAGACTGAGGCAGAACGACACCATCCCCTTGGAAATTTGGCTGCAAATTGGCTGCTTCACTGTACGATTGAACTTTCATTGAATATTCTAAAAGACGGTGCACAATATATGACTTACATTCACCGCCTCCTTAGTAATTCGAGTTTATGAGAATGGAGAAGGAAAGGGTGTTGTGAGGCCGATATGAATGCCCTTTTGTAAGTCCCAAGTGTATCACAAGAGACACTCATTCTTTTTGACTGTGTGAAATGTCTAAGCAAAATTGCTGTTTTAGTCCAAGAGAAAATCTAATGAGATTTATGAATTTCATGCCAACAGAAATGCTGGAGGAAAGTTAGATTTTATAAATGTTGAAATGATAAACAAATTTATAAATTATACAAGAAATAAATCCTATCCAGAATCCATCTCTTTTCATTTTGACTTAGAGAAGACCCAAAGTTTGGCTATCCAGAAGTCAAGATTAAATATGGATTTTAGAGAATGCTTTTATGCTAAACAAAAGTCAGATTTTATGTTACAGCTCTTTTCATTATGTAAGGCGCGCACGTGGTGTGCGCACATTGTTTGCTGGTAAAATTCAAAACAGCGATAGCTCATTCAATTTTGCACCTTTTCTCTTGAAACTTGGGCTGTGAACGCTTAAATATGTATTTGAGGGCATGATAAATAAAACAGGACAGAATCTCATAGAATAGGTTTGTTGTGTGGTTTATTTGTCAAAGTGCTGTGCCATCACTCTGATAGAGGAATATTGTCAACTGGTTTCTATTAAGGCGGATTCATGCTAGAGCTGATACTTGTGCCCTCAAGTACATACTAAAGCATTTTCAACCCAAGTTTCGAGAGAAAAGGTGAAGAATTAAATGAATTATTGCTGTTCTGAATTTTCCCAGTGACTGATGTGCATGCAGCACGTGTGTGCCTTACATAATGAAAAGAGCTGTAAGCCCCGTGCTTAAGTGTCACAGTATGTGACTTCGTTTAACCTCTATGAAGCTTCAGAGAGCTTCGTTCAACTTCACATCTTACTTCGTTCGACTTCGTGTCTCACCTCGTCTTCATGTTCGCACAACAAACCCTTGACCCACATCCCATCTTCTTTCTTGATCCCGAGGGCAACACCTTTGCCCACCTACTTTGTTCTATCACACTATCTGCTCCACTATTCCATAAGACTATTATTAGTCTTCCTCAGACCTGGCACAATTGGTCCTCAATACTTCTTCTATTCCAACAGGTGACACTTCACCATGTCTGTTTCCAATTCGTTTGTATTGTTTCCATTCACTTATATTTTCTTATGGCATATTTCCGTTCACTTATTGTTCTTATGACATATCCTCCATTCACTTATATTTCTTATTGCATATTTGTCTGTCATACCTTTTTGATCATTCACATTATTCATTTATACATTCCCTCCTCTGGAGCTGTTTCTGAGGATTACCTGTTTTGCCGTTAAAAACAACCACTGAAACACCCCTCAAAACAGCCTTTAAACAGCAGGGTGTGATATCTCCTATTGGTAATGGATTTCGGAGAGAAATTATTTATATTTTCCTACTATTATTATTAAGAGCTGCTTCACAATAATTTCACGCCAATGACTCGTGAGACCGACATATGAAAAAAAGAAAATCCCAAATAACCACCCACGTCCCCCCGCCGGTCCGCTATTATTGGCCTGATCCGCCTCTCACATTTTGTGCTTTAATAATTAATAATAACTTCGACAATAAACGGAAATAAGGATGGTGCAGCGCCATTTGGCGAACTCATGGACTTAGACAGATATGAGTGTCCGCAGTCTAAAGGACCTTTCATATAATAAAGAAACATCTCTAAGCAGGTTCACTTCACTATGTGTGGCCTAACCGACCAACCATGTCGTCGCAAATGATTTCAAGTTCGCATCTTGCGCTTAAGAAGGGTTACCACACTTTTAGGGCGGAGATGCACTTCAAGAAGCACAGAAGACCAATCGTTGGTCGCTATTTAGGAAGAGGGATACTATTCCCATCGTCGCATCCTGCCTGTTTCGCCAATTCAGTTAATTTACATAGAACTTAGAAGCTTTATTAGCTTCTGAAATTTACAGTCGTTTGCAATAAAGTTGGCGGAAGCGCGCGGAGCGTGAATTCACACCTGCTCATGCTCATAGAAAGATTCTTTTTTTTTCCACTTAAATACTATGATTCAGACCACACTTGGATAGTATAATAGGAAGATAAAAATCAATAGAATTTTATTGCATCGCTAAATAAGCACAATTTGGGGTGTATAAAAGTTCGTAGTTCCGGGACCAATCGTGGGTTGCGATTTAGGAAGTTTGAGCCGGAGGCCTAAGGGATACCGTCCACATCGTCGTCGCATCCTGCCCGTTTAAGGTGGGCGGAGGGCTGGTTACGAGTCTACGTTCGTGACAGGTAAGTACCGTCACCGCGACAGCGGAGAGTTTTTCCAGCCTTAGGACCAACTTCTTTACTCTGAGATTGCGCAATTACTGAAGGCTGTAGTTTTATTTTTCTATGGGATAGAGACGTATAAGCCTATTGCATTCCATGGACCTAGATTTTCAATATGGCACTACGTATCGGTTCATCAGGAAAAATCCAAAATGCTTGCCTTTCTTTCGAGGAGTTTGCAGTGGCTTATAACCAACTGTGAACACTTGCAAACTGCAAGCTCCTCGCAAGCAATGCAAGCATTTTGGGTTTTCAGTGATGTTCTCAGTGAGTCTGATCAGTGATATCTACCAGTATTCTTTAGGATTTCGAGATAATGTCATTGGTATAGATATACCGCTAATATTTTGAACTACGAAAAGAAGGTATAAAAGGCTATATAATTCCCGGGATGAACATGTAAGGAACCTTCTTTGCATATTCCTCCCATTCCTTCCCAAACGTTGTGCGCAATCCTTCGTCTTCGATGGGTGCACGACGAAGAAGACTATACGCCCAATACATCAGGCATATAATCCAAAGCCATATAGCAAACGCAACAAGAGCGGAAGAGGCGGCCAAGCCACATGCCCACGGATAACTTCGAGGACCCACAAACAACATGGCAGTCCCTAAATGGGAGAACGCCGAGCCTACATAGGCTGGATGACGGACAACTCCATAAGGTCCGTAATCTATCAGTCTATGATTTTGACGGATTGTAATTTGAAAGGTAAAGAGTTTGTCCAGAGTGCGGAAGCACAAAATGCGAATGGTTGATCCAAGAACTATGCCCGCTACTCCTATGATAAATGAAGGCGGAAGTAGTAGAGGTATGCTTTCAGGCCCGCGAGAGTTCGGACAAGTGATTGAAAGGATTGTTTCCATCATTCTGGAATCCGGGAAGCAGGTCGATATAATGGCAACACATTCCATGGAAAAGCGGAAAACAACAAATGTCTGTTTGTTTGGAAATCTCAGTGAGTGAACCCAGTGTTTCTTTATCTTTGCTTAGCACTGACAATATAGATATAGCACACGGCAATCACATGCCGATCGATGAATCTCTTGTCGTTGACTTTGTCTTGTTTGTTAGGTGGACCTTGAGGAGGCCTACCGGCGGCACATGCCATCGCTGCGGCAAGCAAAAGTAGGGATAACTTGACGAAAGTCATAACTGAGAAACTGAAGTGGGACCAAGGAAGGTTAGAGAGATAGCTTGACCTGTTGAGTTTCAATATATTCATTTAGCGTATTTATACCTAATATTGAATAAGCAGTTTGGCGACTCAAGTTGCAGATGATGATCGGTGAGAAAACCATGTGAAGACCCCCGCACTCCCTGGTCTCACCAATCCGAGTTGGACGTTTTAGCTCTCGAAGTTCAAATATGTCAGAAGTATATATATGATTATGAATACGTATATGCCGCGACCGCCTCGCCAGAGTCATGGGGTACCGGGTGACGCCGTGCTGTGGGCGGAGTTACTAAGTATTCTGGATTTACAATGGAATCCCAACACAGTTGATAAGAAAGAAGTATCATTAAGCATTCTATACTATTTTTGAACTAAGTTTATCTTAGTAGGGATGTTGAGAAAAGAAACTTAAGAGACTTGTTGGTGCTCTTCGTCTCGCCAAATCACTAACATCGGTATGAATTCCATACATTGCGGAACTATCCATAGCACTATATTATTTGACTGGTGTCTCTATCAAGATCATATCCAGCCAACGTGACTAACAAGTTTTCAATAACAAGACAATATGTCAGTTCATTCAAATACCCTGAAACCAGTCAACATTTAAGGTACAAATATGCGGCCGACTCATGATCTTACTCAATTATTCAATTCTCCAAGCTATAATATTTTAAACCATGTTATTTTAGTTTTTTTCGGTGTGGAACCCCTAGCACGACTGCCCCACAAGCCACCGCGCAAAGGGATTAAAGGTCAAGTATATATAGGTATCTTCTACCGCTGGAAAAGGGGGAGGAGAAGACGAGGCATTGGAAGTTCTAGAAGCTTATCAAAGGTAACCTTAAAATAAGAATGAAATAAATTAATCCAAAAGGGACTATTTAGTACAGACCGCAGCTGTCAGCGTCCCAGAATAATAATTTAGACACTTGGAAGACAACCTTAGAGCGCTCCGGCTTCAGATATTCCCTTGCAATATTACTTGTATAACATCTGCATGGTAGATGGCACCTGTGATATATAGGAGGCTGAGTCAGTCGACGTGGCCAGTGAACCCTAGAAAGTCGAAATAAGGTTTAGCGAGGTATCCAGAACCTCACGTGAAACCACGTAGGCGTTGCTTGGAAACATATATAAGAGAGAAGAGGACGCAAGTTGCGTTCGTCGCCCCTCTTACCACCACCATCTCCTCTTCCCGCCTGCCATCATCCCCTCCCCCGGCGGCACCCCGCCAGACTAACCCTCGCCAGTACTCTTCTTCTCTTCAAAGCTCACCTCACTATCATAATGGTATATGAAGAACTGTTCCTTTTGATATTGAGTTCTAACGCAGGAGTTATCAGCTGTCTGTCACAGCTTTTAGCCTACCGTGACGAGTCTTCAAGCTTCAAAGCTAACCTTCAGCATCATGGTGAGCGTGCGCGCCTCACTCAGACATTGCTTGCTCTGCAGTTGACCTTGAGTATCCTATCCATTACCCTTCTAACGGCGGGCTCTCTGTTCTTGATGATGGAAGGACATATTACACCGACCCCTGATAGCTCTTTCGTTCTCAGCAACTTGAATAGCGCTCCCGCAATCTGCCTTCTTAGAGATAATGAAAGTCTCCTAGACTCTCGGGGATTGTGACCAGCTCGACCTTTTTGCTAGATATTTTCCTTTTTTCTTCAACGCATCTAGAAAAAGGTCAAGTGCTTGTGATCTTTGCCTAAGTGGAGTTTCTAGGCTGTTTCAGTCGATGCCACGCGCCAGGCAGGGCATTTGACGGTCACTGTTGGACGTAATAGTGGGATCTTCAATTCCTTTCGATATCACTCTGACCCCGCTTTTATATTCAGGCAGTTATACACAATTTTTGAGCTCTCAGGGTGTCGTCTTCAAATTTATTCCGTATCCAGCAACCTTCCCTGGTCTTGTTCATTCACGGTGAGTATGGGTATCCTATATGGTGCACTTGAACGGCGGGCTCTCTATCCTTGATGACGGAAAGATATCCTGCAGGGGCCCATGTACAGTTTTTCTTGTCCCCAGTGGCCTGAAGGGCGCTCCCACAGTGTACCTTCTCAGAGATCATAAAAGCCTCCTGGACTCTCCGGGTATCGTGACCAGCTCGAAACTTTGCTAGATCAAATTTAAATTTAAATTAAATTAAATTCCGTATCTGGCAGAAGGTCGAGTGATTGTGATCCTTGCTTTAGTGCAGTTTCTGGGCCGTTTCAGTCAGTACTTCATGCCTACACGGGGTATTCGCCAGTCGCGGTTGGGTGTACAGTAGTGTCTTAAAGTTCTTTTTTGATACAGGTCTGATCCCTTTTATATCCAGACTGTCGTGAAGTTCACTTTTCGATGTGGACTCTGAGTGGCAGGTTCATTATGTCTTTCGAGTCCGAATCATTCCGGCACAGGTGATATAGGCGATATCTCATATATCTCCACTGCCGTTGCCATAAAAAGAGAACTTTACTTTCTCTACTAGATCTCGAGTCACGGAGTCAAAATCGCACTTTCTGGTGTAATATTGGTACAAGGCTCGATGGCATCCATCAATTTACAACATGTGGACGTCTCTCTCCTCAATCCTTCCCCATTAGACTGAGGTAGAACGACACCATCCCCTCGGAAAATTGGCTGAAAATTGGCTACTTCACTCTCCGATTAAACTTCCTTCGAAGATTCTAAAGTATGGTGCGTAATATACTACTTACATTGGGGATAGAGGCTTATAACTTGCTAGTTTTATTCGACGTACATAAATCCATTGGCAAAGGATTTCGGAAAGCAATTATTTATATTTCTTACTGTCATCATTAAGAACTGCTTCACAATAATTTCACGCTAATGACTGGCAGCGCTGACACGAAAAAAAGAAAATCCTAAACAACCACCCATGTAAGCCTGGTGACCCAGTCTTACTACGATTGGACCTTCACATTTGCATTTCCCATTATAGACATTACAGTAACTTACATAAGCACCGAACCTGTAACCCGTACCCCGTACATGTAGACCGTCCTAGTTCTTAGACGTATACACAGTGGTCCTGTCAAGTTGTGTGACCGCTCACATCAGGAAAGCTGACACGGGCGGCTAAATGTCTTCCTAGCTCGTCGATTTTCTATCTAGTGCTATCTGGCCTAGGACTGCTATGGATCGCTAAAGACCGCTAAAGACCGCTTGATTCTTTCTGACTTTTGTCTTCCTTCAAAATCTCACGCAAAGCTGGGAAGTGAAGGTTCCAACAAGTCACGTGCATTTCCGACTACCTTCGTCTTTCTAAGGGGAACCACCACCACCATCCACTTCGCTGACATCTTCATCTAGAATTATAGCATGTGCTACACTCATATGGCTTCTCTGTGTCACTCTGACAGGGTTAAATAATTTAACTTCATTCTGGAGCTCTTGAATGTGACTGGCTGCCCTCGAAAATCCTTCTTGAAGCAATCTCAAGCTACCTTTCTGTGACGTTC
>KN837115.1:93000-114098 GCA_000827215.1 Sphaerobolus stellatus SS14 | reverse complement strand
TTAATACAATATATTTTCTTCTAGTAATCCTTGAATAAATGAGAAATGACCGTCACTAGAGAGAGCTAGATTGGTAGAAGCCCACTGATAGCTTAGCATCGAGCTATATAGCACTAGGTAGCTGCTGAGCGAGAACTCAGCTATGTCGGCAAGCCTTTCGCTAAGGCTGCTAGAGTGGCTATATAAGTACTAGGTCGCTAGATGAGCTACAGAGCGAAAAACCGCTATATAGACTATAAAGCGCTACACGGACTTTGTCAACTTTCCTGATGCAGTGAGCCCTATAGACGACGGGCTTTCAACCCACGTCTCCCCGCCGGTCCGCTATTGATGGCCTGATCCGCCTCTCACATTTTGTGCTTTAATAATAACTTTGACAATAAACGGAAATAAGGATAGTGCAGCGTCATTCGCCGAACTCATCGACTTAGGCAGACATGAGTGTCCGCAGTCTAAATGACCTTTCATATAATAAAGAGACATCTCTAAGCAGGCTCATTCGACTATGTGTAACCTAACCAACCAACCATGTCGTCGCAAATGATTTCAAGTTCGCATCTAGCGTTTAAGAAGGATTACCACGCTGTTAGGGCGGAGATGCACTTCGAGAAGCGCAGAAGACCAATCGTTGGTCACTATTTAGGAAGAGGGATACTATTCCCATCGTCGCATCCTGCCTGTTTCGCCAGCTCAGTTAATTTACATAGAACTTAGAAGCTTTATTAGCTTCTGAAATTTAAGTACGGGAAAAAAGTCGCTTGTGCAACGCTTATGGGCACACCTTGGGTACACATCTTGTTTTTGACAGTCGTATTGACTCGGAGCAGCTTGTTTACGTTTGGGAAACGCTAAACAAATCGGAATTTTATATAGTCTGTCTGTCATGCGCATATATCAACGTCGATGTCGGTGACTGCATCGAGGGATCTGAGACTGACTAAGCTTGACATTGGAAGCCTACGCTAGGTTGTCCAGACAGCCCAGCTAGCGCGTAACGTACCGTCGTGCAACAGCGTATCCACAAGGCTCTTAGGTCTAATAATTACACCTCTTAATCAACTAGATTTACTGGCTCTTCAAGCTTACTGCAAAAAGAAAGAAAAAAACGTTGTCTACTGTATAATCCTCAAAACATCCCTGGAGTCAATTCAAATAGCCTGCGACTTCTTCGCTCTCACCGTGGGATATCAAGGGCATACTTCCAGAGCTTATTGCTATGAATGGATTCTGGCTCTGACGAAAATAAACCGACAAATCGCATGGGATACCTTAACCCTCTTTTAGGTATGCCCTGATTATTTTACGGCCGATTCTCTTGGGAACATCTTTCAACCCTGCTAGTATCTACTGAAATTGCCTTTCATGCATATTGCGGTCTCACTGGGTTGTCACGCTATAAATTAACACGGTTAGCCTAGGGGCGAACCCATATTCACTTTCCCTCTTTCCCTTCCTCGCTCGTTCATGGCTACTGGCGTTCACAGTCTCGCTCCTGAAGTAGGGCAGACCCCTATCATTGTAAATGGAGAAATTCCTGCCGTGAATGGGGGAAACGGCCATTCGCATCCTACCCCGACGACGAAAAGTGACTTCAAAGTTGGGGAATTCGCGATCGATGAGGATCGTCCTATTCGCGTTGCAGTCATTGGTGCAGGGTATAGTGGTATCATCGCAGGGATTCGGCTCCCGCAACGACTGAAGAACGTCGAGCTAGTCATCTATGAGAAATTGGGCGGAGTGGGCGGGACGTGGTGAGTATCTATTTTTACTACTGCTAGTTACGTGAGCATTGGATACGATTCTGATCTTACGTCGTAGGTTTGCAAATAGATATCCGGTGAGATGACTGATACTGGATTATTCGCTGGGGGGATGATACTCATCCTTGGACTTCTAAGGGGTTGGCATGTGATATCCCCGCGCACTCGGTATTTTATATTTATTACTTGCGATTTTACGCGTTTAAATCTCATCTTCACGTATAGTATCAACTCACCTTCGAACCAAATGTGCGTATTGTACAGATTCTTTCGTTATTTAATTTAAATTGATTTATTAACCAGCCCCATTGGTCCGCGTTCTACGCCCCCGGTCCCGAAATCCGCCAATACCTCGAAGGAGTAGTCGAGAAATACAAGCTCATGCGTTACATCAAGCTCAACCACGAAATGACTACAGCGAAATGGAACGCCGACACTGGTAAATGGAACCTCACTGTTATAGGCCCTGAAGGCGAATTTGAAGATAACGTCGATTTCGTTATGAATTGTGTGGGGGGGCTTTCGAGGTGGGATTGGCCGGATATTGAGGGATTGGAGAATTTTAAGGGGAAGCGAGTCCATTCCGCGCAATGGGATTTGCAGAAAGAGGGGGATAAAGAGCCTTGGGAGGGGAAGAATGTTGCTGTTATTGGGGTCGTGAGTACCGCTGTTATATTTAATTCATCTATTCGCTGATTCTCGACTTCTAGGGTTCAAGTGCCATCCAGATCGTGCCTGCTATTCATTATAAGGCTGCGAAGGTTGTAAACTTTGTTCGCGGAAAGACTTGTTAGTATTAAGTTTCTCTTGGATTGAATATTTAATTAATTGTTTTATTCTAGGGATCGCCGCACCATTCGCATCTTCAGAAATACAGATCCGAAATCCTGGAGGCGATACTCGTATGTATTGTACTATTTACATTCCGAGAGCCTCTCACGCTCATTGTCGCCTGTAGATCATTTCACAGAAGCAGAAATGCGCGAATTCGAAGACCCCGAGTATTATGCGGACTTTAGACACCGTCTTGAGGATGAGTTGAATGTGCGTGTTTTAGAATTACTGTAATTGTCAAAGAAACTAATTAATCATTTGATTATTGTAGGCTGTCCATGGAGCGACGCAGCGAGGCCATCCTATACAAGCTGCCGCCGTTCAGATCTTCAAGGAAGCTATGATTAAGAAGTTAGAGAAGAAGCCTTGGATTGCGGAGCATTGTATGTTACATCCTCATGGTCTATCTGCCTTCCTATCCGATTTTGGCACTAATTATTCCCATAAGTGGTCCCTACTTTCCCCGTTGCATGTCGGCGGCTCACACCGGGTCCAGGATATTTGGAAGCGTTATGCGCAGATAATGTATAGCTTCTCCCATTGATTGATTCCTACAGCCTTTTAACTACTTTTTAGGTCGACTTCGTTCCAAAGCATATCAAGAGAATTACAGAAACTGGGATTGAGACCGTTGATGGTCAACACCTTGACTTCGATATAATAGTGTGTGCAACAGGTAGGAAACCTTCATGCTATATTTTGGGCACTGCTAAAAACTCCACACTTTTCTCTAGGTTACGACACGACGTTCCGTCCTCGCCATCCAGTTATCGGCACAGGTGGTGTAAACCTGCAAGACAAATGGAAAGATCATCCTGTCACTTATTTAACCATGGCTGTTGATGGTTTTCCCAATTGGTGGGCCTCAGGCTCTCGTTCCCTGTCGTGACGAATATAATTACTAAATATGTTCTCAGGTTCTACTCTCTAGGACCCAACTCTGCCGTTGGCTCCGGGTCATTACTCGTGCTGATGGAACGAGAGATTGAATATATCATCAAGATTATTGGCAAAGCACAGAAGGAGAGGCTCAAGAGCATCGAAGTCAAGAAGGAAGCTGTGGATGACTTTGATGAATACTTGGATACCTATTTCCAACAAGTTCGTTTTCCCCGGGTTTCCAGTCTCAAATCAGCACTTATGTACATTTATTCAGACTGTCTATTCCCAGAAGTGTAGATCCTGGTACAAAATGGGCAAAGAAGAAGGCCGCGTTGCGGGCTTATGGCCTGGTACGTTGTAATCATGGTTTTGCCACTCACCAGCGCACTGACAATATCATTACTTTCCGCAAAGGTTCTACCCTTCATGCGCTGCTAGCATTTAAGAATCCTAGATGGGAAGACTTTAATTATGAGCCTTTAGAAACTAAGAAGAACCGCTTCTACTGGCTAGGAAATGGCTGGACTGTTGCTGAGAGGGATGGGCTTGTCGGAGAACGTAAGTTTCAGTTCAAAATTATTCTAGGGTTCAGCGGTTTAATATCCGAATCTAGGTGCTTGGTATCTTAACGAAATCGACTATCCTCCAGGTATGATCTATATTATCTTGCGTCTCGTGATTTACTAATTGTCTGCAGTACCCAAATAACTAACTCACCATTGTATACGAAGCGCATCGAGTAGTACTACTATTCTATTACAGCTGTTTCAGGTACGCAAGGCGGTGTCCCACAGTCACGTGATTTGTTCGAAAATAATGACTCTGGTGAAAACCCTCTGTATCTCGTGAACCACAGTGTATTAAAGTCTGATATTTTTTAAACACGATCTTTGTCACAAACACTAAAATTCAGTCTAGTTAAGTTTCCTTAAATATCCCTGTATGCTGGTAGCCTTTTTCCAGGTCAACAAATCATTATTCAGCTGTTTTTCCTTTCAATGACAGTATTTTGGGTCCATTTAATGTATGATAAACTAGTATATACTACTATAAAAGTTTTCCCTATGTTAAACAGCTTCAACAAGCCATATATACACTGTCATGACCCGGGAGGGTCAGACACCCTGCAGGGAGGGGAACATCTCTTCCTCACAGCTTCAGTTAGACACATCCGAGAATGCTAAATGATAATATATATCTTAAAATGAATTTTGGTATGCTCAAACCTGTCTATTATTCATGCAAGGTATCATGTATTGCTTCAAGGCCGGAATAAGAGGTGTTTTATTCAAATATATATTTAGGTACACATAATAGCATTTGAGGTAATGTAGTAAAAGGATACTATATAAAGATGCTTAGAAAAAAAAGTTAGATCTTAACTCGCAGTGGGGACCGAGATATTGAATGATCTTTGCAGGGGATTTATTTTCGAAGAAATCACGTGATCGTGAGAGTCCGCCTTGCGTACCTGAAACAGCTGTAAGAGTACGATGTAGGAAGTGTATATTGCTAACTTTGTAATTGTAAAATGTAGTGTGATGTGACCAGTGGTTTAACAATTTGTTATGGCGGGAGCTGGTCTTTTTTGGACCGGATCTTGAAACATCCCTTGAACCCTTAGGAAAGAGAGCTGCAGCTAGATATGCTGGTAGGATTGCGACTTTGAGTGGCTGTTCACATCGAGGCAGATAAGCAATAGATAAGTATAAATTTCTTTATTTCTACAAGGGATCTAGCCATAAAATCATTTGGCATCTGCAACGTTTCCGCATTCCTGGCATTTCCTGATATCAGGGTTATTAATCCAATTATTGATAAGAGGCTTAAGCTGAGTGCCCAGATCGGTACAATGAAACGCTTCCTCTCGAATAACTGTGGGCTTATCATGCCCTCCAGTTTTACAATACCATCTCAGACGATCTGCGCAAAGGGGCAGTAATGAGTTGATTGATTAGAATATTCCAGAGGGGTTCGATGACAAACCGATGGACTTCTCAGGTCGTTTGCGCTCCATCACGATCCCGATAGTATTCGCAAACCTCACAGGATTGTGAGGTGTGTTCGCTAGATATTAAAATTGATAATTATACCGGAAGTTCGTCGTCGTCTTCATACCTGGGAGCAAGAACATTTCTCCCTCCCCAATATTTATGTCTTTAAATTCATCACCGTCAACAACTCTGAGGATCATCGCTCCTTTATGTTGATAGAACCATTCCTAATTCTTGCATTTAGAATCCTCCGAAACACGCTACTTGAAGAATGAATGCAAGAGCCCACCTCGGTCTCATTTATGTGGTAATCGTTCCTCTCATTCGGCCCGCCAACAGCCATCACAATGAAGTCGTCACCAGAATAGATACAGTAGTTATTAACTGGTGGCTTCAGTAGATCCCCGTTTTTGGCAAGCCATTTAGGAAAATTCAGTGGTGGTGCTAGTGGCATTATGGCAGTGGAATGTGAGGTAAGCTGGTGAAGCACGGAAGCAATGTAGTTCCAGCTAGTCGGCGCCCCTAGCTCCGCATGACTTCAGTTGGTAAGCACCAAGTCAAAACTCCGAACCTTGCTAATAATGTCGGATCCATATAATCTGTGGTTTTCTGAAATAACTTATTAAAAATTTCAACTTTAATTGGTGATTTATAACACAATCTGTGCCCCGCAGGAATCACCGAGTCGGACTTTATGAATAACGCTAAAAGGCATTTAAATAGTTTCCTGCAGTTTTGTTAGAATATAACTTGAATATAATCGGATTTTAAATGAACTTGATGGAAAAGTAATCCTGGTGGCTATATAAATCGGAATCTGTGAGTGCCGGTCCGTAACTACTTAGCCTTAGCTCAGAACTCATCAACAAGGAATTCCGATGCGCAAAAGGAGTAAAATTCTTCTTGTGTAATATATTTACGGAATTGGAAACGGATTTCATGGTCGATCGCACCGTTATGAAAACTACTCAATGCTGGAAATAAGCCATAATATAAAGAGCTAAAGTCATGTAAGTAGGTCTTCACAAAAAATCGTATCTACAATGAAGATGCAATCGATAACCCAAATACATATAGGTATGTCACTGTAGCCTTTCAATAGATTCCTGGTATGAACCTATGTGGGACTCTGTAAGCATATGCCTCCCATTCCTTTCCGAATTTGAGGCGAAGACCCTTGTCCTCAATTGGGGCACGGGCCATCAACGAATATGTAAACCAAATGACGAATATCGTCCACACCGTCATCACTATCCGAATAACAATATACGACGTCGCCAAGCCGCACTCCCACTAGTGATGGATCCAGTTCGGTTCAGTCCAGTTCAGTCTGAAACCGGTTCGCACTTTCACTACTATTGCGGTTTGAGTTCGGTTTGAAGTCAGTTCGGTTCGAGACCGGTTCGAGACCGGTTTACATATGACAACTCTATATATTTATATAGGTCATTTAAAACAAAGATTATTGCACTTTTTTGGATGGCACCGGAATTGCCATGACTCCATCATTGCCATCTGTTAAAAAATATTAGAATGAAATAGAACAGTAATTTTGTGAGAGGACAAACCTGATGCTCCCTCCTCACTAGCAGTGTTCCCGGCGCATTGGAAGCCTGACATTTTCAAGAAGCAGCGGTGGGTGCCATATTTTTCCAAACTTCAATGTCAACAGATTTAAGAAAGGACAAGTGTGACAAGAAATGGTTCCAAACTGTACAGTACGGAATTTATTTCAAACTCGGAATATTACATAAAATAGCTGAAGTCAAACCGGTTCCAAACTGGTCTCGCTGGGCAGCGCATCGCGGTTCCAGTTCGGTCTCGAAACTGGTTCGAAACCGGACTGAACCTGAACCGAACTGGATCCATCACTAACTCCCACAGGTAGCTCCCCGGTCCAACTGCCAACAAAACAGCTCCCGTGTAGAGTAAAAACCCTCCAGTATAAGCTGGATGGCGGACGATTCCGTATGGACCAGAATCCACTATCTTATGGCGAGGCCTGATAGTGATTTCGTAGGTATAAAGCCTGCCCAAAGTGCGGTAACAGAGTAGGCGAAGACCGGCGCCGGAGGCAGCAAAGGTAGTTCCTATGACCAATGACAACGGTAAAGTCTTCAAAATCTGAGGATCTTGATTGGGTAAAGTGGCCAATAACCTTGACAACTTATCGCGTGGGAAGGAAATTGTGCGGCCAAGAGTGCAATGCATTCAAAGGAGACACGTAAAAAGAATGGAGTCTACCCCAACGATGTCAATTGAATTGGGCAAGCACACTGTAATAAAAGGCTTACGTTGAAGAGATGGCACATAATGCGGACATATCTGTCAAAGATCCTTTTCTTGGTAACTTTATCACCTTGGGTTGGAGGATCATGAGGTGGCCTATTTCCTAGATAAAGTAGTCTAGTGGAGAGCACCAGAAGACACAATCTGGCAGGAATCATTTCTCGATGCTGAAAGAACTTCATTAATCCTAAGGGATGTCAGATAGATGACTGACATACCGTGCAGCCAGTGTCCGGGGAAAAGCAGACTATCCGAAGAGCTCGAGGTAGGCTGCCTATATCGTCAACCGAACTGGAGATGGACTGCTTACAGTTACATGACGGGCCGAAAATCACCTATCTGAGAGTCCAACGGGTCTCAGGAACCACATACTGTAGCAACTGAACGAGCTTGTCTTCCTAGCAGTATGAAGGACGATGAACACATAATATGAATATCACTATCAGCGTAAAACGGAAGGTTGAAACGAATTGAATGATTATTTAGCAGTATTGTTTTTTTTTTTTTTTTTTTTTTGTAAATGAAGCCAATTCAGTGTCTATCAGCGAATCAGTTCCGACCGTCTACGTCTTATCATGAGTTAAAATTCAGGTTAATCTGATAAGAGACTCAACTTCCAAGGACCTGAGATAGCTAAGCGCTAGCAGACGTATATAAGCATAAATATTAGAGCCATTCACCATATTGGCATTAACTCTTGATTAGCTCATTGTGAGGTAAATATTCATTTAAAGATACTGCAAAAGGATTAGAATACGGAAGAGTGTTTACTCGGAGTCAACTGACTTGTGCCCAACCGTCATGAAGACTCGTCTGTCGTTCCTAGGGAAGCCCTAGACCGTAGTAAACGGAACAAAGGGAAGCGATATTTCAATCGGAGTAAGCCAGAAGTTCGGCACCTCGAGTCACCGGAGCTCCAAGTTTCAGTAATACTATGGGCATGGTCTTATTTATGAAAAGGAAAATGCAGGGAAAAATCTTTTGTCGGTTCTTCTTTAGTTTCTATTTACTGTGTGTTAAATAATCTGATAATTTAGAATCTTGCATGAATGATCTGAGAGGAAAAGGTGACACAAAGGCTAGGAAAGGTTTGAAGTTTTTGGAGTGCAGATGCAAAGAAGAACCAAGAAATATATTGAATCTGTCTATGGTAAAATGTTCTCTCAAAATGCTCTACTAATTTCACCTTTAGCTCTGACTTTCTACTAAACTATGCTAAATTTGACATTCTCAATCAGTTTCTAGCATGTATAAGCTCACATTGTCCCTGATTCTTTAGCCATTTTTTACAAGATAAAACCCATGGTTTTATATCACAATTACTGGTGGAAAATTGTGAAGAAAGTTTCATTTTTCCAACACATTTTCCCTCTGAAAAAGAATGACAAAAAACAACTCACCTCTTAAAATTAGCCTTAATGATTAGCCCCGTTTTGCCTAACCTTTTCCTCCATCTTTCCGGGAGGAAAATGATTTGATAAATTCAGCATTTAATCTAGGAAGTGTGGTAATTTTTCATGGACAGAGTCCCGGCTGTACCCATCTTTGACTGGAGTAACTTTCTCATTTTTTGGGAGATTCATCAGAGAGAAAATTACAAGAACATTGGAGCTCTTCTAACTATTTGAACATGGTCTGTGCATGAATTATCAGTCATTTCTATAGAACTTAGGGGTATTAAAATTAGAAACATGCATGAATTTTTCATGAATTTTCGGATCCCAGAATTACTTTAAAATGTTAAATTTAATGAGGCTCTTTCGCTATTTTTAGGCCTTCAAAATAAATCTAAAACCAGGATTGACAAAAGCATTCTCCAGTATTTCTCCAGTACTAAATATCTCAATGCCCACAGTATAAAGTGTTCTGGCTCCTGGGAACTCCAAACAATTCAGCAAGTCTACTATTAAAACTTATTGTTTATATTCCTCTCAATTGAGAACTTTACTTTGGATTAAATTCAGTGGGTCGGAATCTGAACTAGGAATCTAGGATGCGACCAATATTGGTGTGGTTAATGAGAAATAGTATGTGATACTTTGAGAACTAAGAAGAAGCTTATCACACTCTAGATGGTCACTGAATAAGCACTATTGCAGTCGGCTAGATCATGAATAGCTTCAAGGTTAAAGAGCACAGTATACACTTGATGATGAATAATCCCAAAGGCCTTCGAAAATAAAAAGCAGAGGTTGCAGCCCTCTGTTGGAATATGAGAAGAGGTTAACGAGGACTGTGCAAGCAAGATAGTGCACGGCATCCAGGCACGCTCATCAATGCCAAGCCTCAGGCTATTAACCTTTCCTGTCCTAATGTTATTTCTTATCTTCTCTTAGCTTTATTCCTTTGTATTTAAACCCCCATCCCAAATATGATTTTCCTTGTGCATTTGTGAGGGTCCACTGCTAACTTGAGTGACAGCTGATGACCTCATCTTAACACAAACACGCAACATACCCTCTTTGCTCCCTTCTATGTGCCATTCTGGTCTCGAGAACGACTAGTCTTATCATGCACCCATTGGCAACAACACTCGCAGCATGAAACACTGCTCAACTGAAGAACCTGATGTACCATCATCATGTCTGACAAGTCCATTTGCTTCACCCACCTCAATGACAGTAACTATGCCGAATGTGTCCTTCACATGGAGGCCATATTTGTTCACCCTGGGCTCTGGTCTGTTATTGATGTCGAGGTACCGAATGCAGATGAGAAAGATGGAGAAACCATGGAAGCTGAGCTGGAGAAACTATTGAAGACGCGCTCTGCCTTGAAGATGGCTGTCAAGTACTGATCCAACCAGCTCATATTCCTATTACTTTTCTATTCATGTTCTATTCAATTAACTCATTAATTTTGTATTCATTCATTCAGACCCTTTTCCCCATGCGGCTTTCACATTCACTATTTTCTTGTTGACTCAATCTTTGTTTTCCGACCGGATTTCTGTTATCTTATCTGTTTTATCTTTTGCACCATGTGCTCATTCCCGCTTATCATTCAGCTGATGTATTTGACCCTTCAACTTTTACGTTATTTTCTTACTGGCTCCACATGGTGTATCATCACACCATCATACACCAATTATCTTTTTATGATTCATCTTTGATTATCTTTTTATCCAATGTTTTTCCGCTTGGTTATTTATATTTAAATATGCTCATTTGTATCTACTTTTACTCAGTCAGAAATCGAATCTCGTATTATCTGTTAACTCTACTCTTGTCTGTCTTTCCACTCGAGTTTCGTTCCTGCTCAGCTTTACTCTCAGCTCTACTCTTGAACTCTGAAGTAGGGACAACCTATGACTGTGCAGGGTGCAACACACAAGTTGAAGTCAAGTCCCTCCAGTACAAGTCGTTGGTGTTTCCAACCGGAAACTTTGACTTACTTCCGCACAGCTTACCAGGTGTATTCTGTATCAGGACGTAACAATGGCCGAAGTGTGAGCCGAATTAATCCTACGTGTCGAGGACAGCCAGCTTTCACTTATGCATGATTGTGATCCCCGAGACATTTGGTTCATGCTCCAATTCGTCCACCGCGCTGCTGGTTTCGTGACAAGTTTGGCTCTTAGGCACAAGTTTTTGATGATGAAGAAATCCACTTCACAAAGCATGCAGGCATGGATTGGGGTCATTAAAGTGTTGGCATTTCGCATGGAAGAGGCTGACATCAATGTTCTGGAGTAGGATATTATTCTTGCTCTCACAATGGGTCTCCTAAGCTCTTACAAGGCTGTGATCATCAACTTCAATGCTACACCCACAGAGCAACTCACTTTAGAGCATGTCATCAGCCACCTTTTGAATGAAGAAGTCCGTCAAGCCTCATCTGATGACAAGACCAAGCAGGAGGAAGAAGAAGTCAATGGCACTCTCACAGCTGTTGGATTGTGTGCCTGCCATTCTCAAATGGTAGCAAAGGCTGCAGCTCATGATATTACTTGCTTCTTTTGTGGTAAGAAAGGCCACTACAAATCCAAATGCTCAGAAAAGATAAACTATGAGAAGTTTAAGCAGGAGGAGGAGAAAAAGAAGAAAGGATATGCAGGAGCTGCGATCTCTCTTGACAGCAGCACTGAATCCAAAGGATCTACACTTTGAAATGAGTCGTAACTGTAAGGGCAACCCTCGGACTCTGACAAACATCACACCAGAGCTAGCAGAGGGGAAATCCAAAGAGAAAGTCTTGGATTGCCCCTGCTAGCATGAGTCCAATAAATACTGCAAGGAATCAGGAACCATCAATGCCAAGAAATACACAAGAAAAGGACCACATGCACATCAGGAATGAGGAAGAGAGATAATGGAAGAAGACCATACAGACTACCCTGACTACACACTAACCCACACCCCTACATGCGGACTTTGAACCTGCCACTGCATCCACCCTAACCTCCCGCTCTCTGGCCACAACAAGGGCCCACAATCAGACTCCGAAACCATGGAACAAACTTGATGAGTTATGCTTTGGGGGTCAACTGTATCTGCATTCTTGTACCACGGAAGGTGAGTGTTGAACTTATGACTATAGGGTCTTGGACTTCAAAGGCTTGGTGACTTGTATTGAAGCAGAGTTCGGACAACTGTAAAAATGGAATTTTAGGGCTGTCCCCTGACAGTAACATTGCAGGAGTGCCGTTTTTATTTTATTTGTTATTATTTTCGAAACTACTGATTGTGGGAGTGATGGTTTTATTTTTCTGTCTGCTTGCTTGGCTCACAAGAGTGTGTTGGAATATGGGAAGAGGTTAATGAGCACTGTGCAAGCAAGATAGTGCACGGCATCCAGGCACACTCATCAATGCCAAGCCTCGGGCTATTAACCTTTCCTGTCTTAATGTTATTTTCTTATCTTCTCTTAGCTTTATTCCTTTGTATTTAAACCCCCATCCCAAATATGATTTTCCTCATATGTTTGTGAGGGTCCACTGCTAACTCGGGTGACAGCCAACAACCTCATCTCAACACCCTCCGCTATATTATAATGGGTTGACCCATGGTTTCTGCAATAATTCAGGGAAAAATGTGTTTACACAGACCAGAATTACTGGTACTGTGGGACTTGGCTGCGCTCACAATATCCTACTGAAACTCACAGGTGGTTGTGCAGGGTTTGAACCCGCAGCCTTTCTTACTTAATGACCAGCCTCGGCATTTACCAAGCCAGGGTTAGTAGCATATTCACTAAGCCACTGCGCCCCTGTCAGACATTCATTTTCTGTTTTTTTTTAAAGTGTTTTAAGTGTTGAGCTAATGCACTCATAAGCTTAATCCCATCGAAGTTCATCATTGCAGGATACCAGCAGCATTCTGGGGCCGAATTACAGGATTTTCAATGGATGAAATTGTCCTCATTACAATTGAGGAATGCCCATATGTATTGGTGAGAGTAAATTAATCTCTTCCATGTATTTCCTTATTTAAACAAAAAATGACCTTGAATCAAGAAACATTAAAATATTGCACAGGAATCAAGACAGAACAATGTGAAATTGCTCTAATATGAAGACAAGCATTAGATAGGTTTAGCAACAGCCACAGTGCCACACCATGTCTCATTTTTGTTTAGCTGTTTGTGGCTCCTTCCTAACTAATCTTGCTGAAACTCCCTATTTGGAAGCCCTAGCCAGAATTATTGGAGTCACAGTAGGGCTAATGTACAGCTAAAGACTGCATATGAGCCATAAACAGCTAAACAAAAATGAGCTGTGGTGTGACACTGTGGCTGTTGCTAAGCCTGTCTATTATCTCATGTGCTATTTGTTCCAGAATATGGGAAGAAATCTATCTGAACAAGGTCCTATCACCTTTTCCAGATATGTCCATTTTGATATCCATAAAAGACTTTATGCAGAAAGCCACGCTTAAATGACACCGGGAATGAACATATAAGGGACCCTCTTTGCATATTCCTCCCATTCCTTCCCAAGTTCAGCATGCAGCACTCTGTCTTCAATCGGGCCTCGACTGAGGATACTGTATAGCCAGTAGGCCAAAAAGGCGATCCAAGCCCCTAAAGAAGGTCCCAGAAAAGCGGAGGAAGAATCTAAACCGCAAACCCAAGGGTAGCTACCTGGACCGGCTGCGAAAACGGTTGCTCCCGTGATAACAAGGAAGGACCCGACATAGCTCGGATGGCGAACGATTCCATAGGGACCAATATCCACAATCTTATGATCCGAACGGATTGTGATCTGAAACGTAAAGAATCTTCCCAGAGTGCGAAAGCACAAAATCCGTAGGCTTCCCCCAACAACAATAGCGGTCACTCCAACGATGAGGGAAGGTGTAAATTTTGATAGTTCTTCCTTGGCTCCGGTAGGGCAAGTCTTCGACAGTACACTTCTGCCTATTTGGAAGTTTGTAAATTGGGAGGATAATAAGGCAAGAATTTCCATAGATATCCGGAATAGGAGGGGAAACTATGTCCAAGGCTTAATGTAAGTGAAGACAAGCATGATACAGTAATATGCGACTAACGCTGAATAAGTTGCACGCAAAAGTAACATGTCGATCAATCAATCTCGCGTTCTTGATTTTATCCACCTTGGTTGGTGGACCTTGAGGAGCTCTGGCTGCAAGAGCAGCAAATATTCCGGCGACCAAAAGTAGAGCTAATTTGACCATAATTCCGACTCCCATTTTGCTACAGGACTTCTCGTCGTTGGCCTTGAATGTGGTAGGTCCGAGTGTCGACACGTAGAAGGGGATGATGTAGAACTCCATGGCTTGTTTATATAGGTTATTTCATATAGGTTATTCCGTTTATGTGTTTTCTTTCTTACAGTAATCTAAATATATTTTACATCACGGTTTTGATAATCAAATATGCCAGTTTATATCAACCTATGTATGTAAACGGGACATCTGTTGAAAGGATTGAAGTAATAAGTTACTTATACTATTTCTGAGCCTGAACACGTTGTAGGAGAAAGATATTCGATACAAGAGGCCATAAACTAAGTAATACTGAGATGGTATAATAAAAGTATTGCACTTACACAACCTCGCACTAGACGAGAAGGTGTTCTGATCAGCTTCTAAGAAGTCGGAAAGAGCATTCCCCCTGAACTTTAAACAATGATAACGGCGCCGGATGAGTCCCGAACCAATAATGACAGGACACGGACATGACAGTGCGTAAGCACCAAATATATCCCCCTTCCGAAGTACGCGACCTTGAAGATGCTATGTACCCCATGTCAAATATCTTCTAAAAATAGTTCTCTATCCGTGCAGCTCACCGAGGTAAGCTCAGTTATACAGGGTACTTTGAGCTTGAGGTGATTTTAGTATGAATGGATTCGATGCCAGGACGAATCAGGATTCACTTCTACAAAGGGGGATAGAACTCGGTATACAAAAACAGAAGCAAGGCAATTTTTCTTGATTCAAAGCTTTCAAAAAATGTAAAACTCTTACCAGCAATGCCAATAAACATGAGAACTATAATAATTTCTCTTTCTAATCTTTAATGTGATAATTGCCAGTTCACCATTGCTATTTACTGGCAAATAATCAAGGAGTAACTTAGTTACGGTTGTCGAGAGGGTTGTGGATTAAATTGCGATCACGGATTTGTGACTCGCAGCTTGCCTGCGACCGAGACTCGAGATACTTATTTACATCGTCATATATTTAGCTATTGCATCAGGATCGGTAGGGCAATAGTCTTTTTGCCTCATTATATATGTTATTTGAAAGAATCAGCGAATATCGCGAGAATGTATGGGGGAAGAGGCCCTGACTTATAACTACATCAATCTGCTTTGGCTGAATGGTAATGCGTTACGCAGTGCATTCACATTTTTTTCCTGACCCTTCCTTTATCAGTACAAGGTTCAAATCCCATGCTTACGGTTGCCGAGAGGGTCGTGGATTAAATTGCGATCACGGATTTGTGACTCGCAGTTTGCCTGCGGCCGTGACTTGAGATATTTTTTTACCTCATCATATATTTAGCTATTGCATCAGGATCGGTAGAGAAATAGTCTTTTTTTGCCTCATTATGTATATTATTTGAAAGAGTCAGTGAATATCACCAGAATGTATGTGGGAAGAAGCCCTGACTTATAACTACATCAATCTACTTTGGCTGAGTGGTAATGTGTTACCCAGTGCTTTTTTTTCCCTGATCCCTCTTTACCAGTACAAAGTTCAAATCCCATGCTGGCTGTTATTTATTTATTTTATTTTATGTATGTTCTGTAGTACTGGGCTAAGTCTATGTCTCAGTCTAGACATGGACTTTTTATTTCTTTAAGGGAAGGTGGGGGAGGACTGCGAAATTTTGAAGAAACAATCTCCCCTTTGAGGTCAATTTTGGGTCCTCCTCTCCCGGACACTTATGCTCGTAAGTACTTTATATTTGATAGCAAAAGTTCAGAGACAGAAAACAGCTTATACACCTCCATGCCTCCCCCTCCCTGGCAAAAAAAAAAATTAAGGGAAAAAAAAAGTCCTGCTGTAATTTGAACAAAGAGACTAAACTGAGAATTTGCAAGGACCTTAACTCTTAACCATTGGACCACCATACCATATAACATGAGATCTATAACATGAGATCCATGCCCAATTACACGCATAATTTTCTGAGGACCCTCTACATAATAGAGATTAGACTAAACAGATTAATAGACTACTTATTTTATTTTATTGCCGCCTTTATATGATGCTGTTTACGTTGTGCGCTGGATTTCTTCAACAATTAATGAAGAGTACCGGGAAAATATCGGGCAGTCTCACGATTGGGCTTGGCTTGACAAGCTAAATTCGACTTTCAATCCATGAACTTCCCAGACTCCTTCCCAGTTTCACCCCGTAGCCTTTGACGGGCTCGCACTTCTGTCTACCCCCAGGCACAAGCTTAGTCATGCTACCAAATTAAGGCAAAGTAATTTAAACTCCGAAACCTTACTCGCCCGTAAGGCTGCAGGGAATTGCTTTGCCTTAATTTGGTAGCATGACTAAGCTTGTGCCTGGGGGTAGACAGAAGTGCGAGCGCGTCAAAGGCTGCGGGGTGAAACTGGGAAGGAGTCTGCGACCTTCCCAGCTACGGTACTTAGCACAGCTTTGCTAAAATGGAGAGGTTGCGCAGGAGCGCTGGCGCTCCAAATTTTGTTGCGCGCCTGGCGCTCTACAGGGTGCCTTTTGTTAGAAGAACTCCGTGTTTATGGCTTCCGAAGAGAAACTTATTAAATGATAAACGCTTTTGAAGGATGCGAGGTTTAGAGGTAGTCGAATTTTAGGTGTAGACTGAGGATACTGTGACTATTCCGCAGCGCAACGAAATTTGGAGCACCAGGGGTCTTGTGCAATCTCTCTAATATCTAATAACAGAACTTGAACTCGGAGCCAGCTAAAGCCCTAGTGAGTCTACCATCACCTGGACCTCTTCCACTACCATTGAACCAACGCACATATATGATGTCATCTATTTCGATCTATTAATTTAAAATTTGCAGCTAAACGACTCTGAGGTTTGTTTATTTTGGGTCTGAGTGGGAGCCCATCATGACAAGGACATTCCAGTCGAGATAAGATCTCAAGGGTGTCCCTAGAAGGCTTCGGGATTGCCAAACGTAGTACGCTGCGCATTGGACATGGTTATTTGAAGAAAATGACTGTTACGTTTTTGATAAAATGACAGACCTAAAGCGTGACCGCATCTACTGTATTCCCGGTTCTTCCCTGCCACTCTTGACGTACCCATTTACGACACTACTGCGACTTGTATATAAACTTAGATTATGATTATGAATGACAAGCTGCATAAAGCATTTTACCTATCGTACGCACACTGCGCTGACATCTCTTATTACTGTTATTACGAGAATTGTACTAAGCATTGGAAGACCATTTCAATGGAAGTTTAATGCTCCCTCTAAGAGTAAGAGTCAAAATACCTTACCACATCGTTATTTGCACCTAAGCTAAAACCAAAAACCCCTCTTCAGTTGAACGGCGTTGTAAATACTGTCCGCTGGCACTGACGGGGTTTCTCCAACGAATGACGAATGAAATCAGTCCGTGTCTTCCACTTGACATATACACTGCTTTCGAATTCCTGAAACATAATCTAAGATAGCCGCAGCAGACAGTGGACACTCACACTTCTACAGCCACTCGTCCCATTCAGCATCCAGTCTCGTCATGCCCGTCCCCCCGAAAAGGTCATTCTTGAAATTCTTTGGCACAGAGATAAGAAACACACCACATGCTATTCAAACTCTGACAGTACTGCATAACCAAGCTCCTTCCGAGAAACTTAATGTGAATGAACATATGTTTTCCAATGTCCATATGAACTTCCTACAAACCGTTAGTGCACGCATCATGCAGCATATATCCATGTGTAGCTGCTGTATAGTTGGCTACCTAGGTGTTCCTTCCTTGAATCTGATTTGCCAGAGAAATTGGTGAAAATCACCTGTCATCAGCTCGTCTACAGATGTATGTAGGCCGCGAGAATTATCAGTGAATGCATACCAAAAGCAAACCAAAAGGGGCGTCTGCATCGGTAGATCTGGATATTCGAGGGTCAGGAATAGAACGAAGCTCTTCTGACCGTCGACGCCGACGGGACAAAAAGGTTACCGGACCGAAAGCCAATGAGATTTATTGGTTATCTTAGTATTGCGATTGTCGGAGGATTTTTTCTCTTTCTTTAGTCTTAGAGTGTCTTTGGGATATAAGTGATAATACCCGGATGACGCCGTCCTTAAAGTGGGGACGAGGAGAAAGCAAAATTGGAGTCTCTGTCTGTTTTCGTTCCAAACAGGGTGGCCCTGCCTTACGATACGATCCTTCTTGAAATTCTTGGTTAATTGTCGATGGTAACAACTTTCCACAACCCATTGCTGACTCGGAAGAACAAACTTGCTTAGGACTTAGCCAAAAAGTAAAGCAAGTGCACGTGAGCCATCAAGCAATTTCGGCGGAAGTTCTTCTAGCTGTAATCCTAAAGGGCTCTGAAGCTCACCCGTAAGTACCCTGACCAACGGCTTCCCCTGATCCCCTTATTTCGCTTAATACCCTGGCACCCACTGAGACGACGGATCCGAACACTGCCAGACAGGGATGGATGTACGCTCTCTCTAATTGGTGGATCAGTTTTCAAATCGGAGTGGACGCCAATATAGGGTAGGAGCTGCTCTGATGGCGAATGTCGATAATTGCATTCAAAGGTAACGTTCGAGATAGAAATGAAGATTAGAGATGGAACTATTTCGGTACGTAAGCCGGGTATGCCTGTCACTCTGATGGGATGCCTGGCATATATGTTGGGTAAGACGAAAGCTAAAGCTCTGAGCTTGGTCATGGTAGGAATATACTTTCAAAGCAAACGCACTGAAGAAGTCTTTATTTAGACGCTAATAAGAAGCATCCCAAGAGCTTAAATATATAAATATCTTACGAGGTAATTTAGCCACGTGTATAAACTACGCGTTTCTTGTCTCGTGAATGAGCAAAAGTACAGTAACTAACCTGATTGAGCTCAATTCCGGGAAAATAGAATGGTGAGCCTTCTGAGATGGAATATTTTTAGGTAATGGGCTTCCGGACATGCTGGCCCGTCGGTTTGTTTCCTGTTTCATGGTCTGGAAATAGGATGATTGTAGCTTAGGTGATACAAGCACAGCCTAAAGATCGGAGGTGGTATCCTTGCGTGATTCGCGGCCGGGGAGCTGTGTCGTTAGAATTGTTTACTCGGTTGACTCAGGTCCCTTTTAAAAATAAACGCATCTCCTTTGGATCCGCGGAGCCGAACTGCAGAGTCTTCGTGATGGAAGACGCTTTAAGCGAGCGGCTTGGCTGGTTGGGTTCGCGGCTGTCTTTCTTAAGCTTCTTGAGCTCTCGAGTTTGAGGTTACATACACGGTTTCGAATGATACTGTTTGGCTACAAAGTGATTGTTACGGAGACGGTACTGTGGCAAGTTCTTATTTTGTCATATATGCGTTAGTAATAACAATGGAGTGCATCTGAAATTAACGTCTCCCCCCCTCCAATGGACAGTTGGAGAAGAAAGTATTCCATTACAGACTCTTTACTCCGGCGATTCTCCATTGTCTCATCCATCATCCATCAAGCTTATTGCCCTCGGGTATCCGCAACGTGCAGGCACGCTCCAGGGAGCCGAAAGATTCCCCCGCATTCTGATCGGTGCCCGTTCTCTCACCGCCGAACTTGCCTGTAATTACGGCTGGGGGCGAATGAGAGAGAATATTGGTAAAGTTACGTTAAACAGTCGTAGTCCAGGATTCTACGCAGTCGACGAGGGATCTCAAGGTTAATGTCATACTCCGTCCTGTTAGCTCAATCAGGCTCCATACCTACATACTAACAATTCGGACAGTTGAGTTGTATCAACGTAATGGATCCCTTCTATGCCTTTAACTATTCCCAATACTCCAAGGAATAACTATTAGGATCTAGCTTCCTGATGGTATTGATCCATGTCATATAATCTGTCAGGACAGATCACTGGGGTCCTTACTGATATCGAAGCTTATTGTCTAGCTCAATACCTGGCTATCACTCGCATCACTCATTATTAATATTATTATAACGCACACGGGGACAAATATGCTTGATACAATCAAATTACTCGAATGTGGGACGATTAGCATAACCCCCAGGTGTCTGGCACTACTAAGTTCTATGCTTGCGATTGGGAGGCGAAGCTGAGTTTATTTCGTCCTCTCTTACATCATACTACAGCCTTCTGTCTTTATGAAACCAAGGCCTTTCCATGTTGACAGAAAGACAAGAATGTCCCTGCGTTTAATTATGAGACGTAGGCTACGTTGTAAGCTTTCTGATCCCGCCGTCCTCTTTACACTAATTACGCCATTTTTAGATCGCAATTTCCGGATACAGCAATCTCCGACTCCACTGTCCACTGAGAAATACAATGACCAAGAAAAAGAAAGAAAATACCAGATGACCGATATCCTTTCGGGAAATCGATAGTGATGCGCTCCTTAACCAACACTTTGATTGCCTGCCTACTCATCATATAATGGAATTCTAGACTCCCCCCATCAACCTTTCCCGGTCCAATAACTGTAAATCCTTACATCTAAGAATAATTCCGACTTTCTCCTGAGCGAAGAGAGGCGAAGAGAAGGCCCGCCACATTGACAGGCGAGTTTGCCATTATAGCTTAGAGATATTCGCCTCTGCGCTCGATAAACAATTGGGTAGATGTTACAGGGCTCAGGAAATGCTGAATTTAGACTCTCGTAACAAAAGCTCGTCACTCCCGTTACAAGATAGCGAAAATGCAGGGGCGCAATAAGATGGACTTGATTATCTCCTACGATCCCC
>KN837115.1:58367-73857 GCA_000827215.1 Sphaerobolus stellatus SS14 | reverse complement strand
GAGAAAGACAATTGAATAAATCGCGGCGGCAACAGCGCTCTGGGTGGAAAACAGTTGGAATTCTTTATTGTTCATTATAGAAGGTTCAATACTACGTTTCGGAGGCAATTTCGGATCCTAATGTCACCATCAAAAGGTTTATCTCTTTATATACAATGTAGAGCCATATTCAAGGTAAACTATGGAAAATGCCCGCCGTAAATCTCGAATGGTGCTATGGATTTATCATAGGGTAGATTTGTAATCGGTGACGTTAGTTTGAAGTTCCATTTGCACGCACCCTGCTAGTCTCTACTAGTATTAATAGGTTTAAAATCTTCTTAATCGGTTGTTCTGGCTAGTTATAGTGGATCATAGCCAATAGAGTGCAAGCCATTTCTTTCCTCCGATGTTTGGCTTGCTAAGCATTCACCTCATGGGGTAAGAACCTCATTACTCAGAGATCAAGCTCCGGGTTTATTAAGGGCGAACAATTGACTATTGCTCTCCTTCAGTCAGTCATGTCCGAGTCGAAGCCCATTACATTGTACACTGCGCCCACCTTTAATGGTATGTTCATCCTTCGAAGCCATCGTGTTCTTTGAGACTGAACAAATATTCAGGATATTCCGTTCCCATTGCTTTACATGAACTTGGAGTTCAATGTATGCTTTTAATGTTCCTGTGTATACATGGGCGAATGCTGAACTCAGATCTATGGTCTCAATAGACAATCTGAAATATATCTCTTTTAAGGAAAAGGAGCAGAAAAGTGAATGGTTTTTGAAGATCAACCCTAACGGTGATAGAAATCCATCTTCCGTTAACACAAGTACTAACGATTCGTTCTAGGTCGAATCCCTGCCATTGTTGATCATAAAAATAATGATTTCCCGGTCTTCGAGACATCGGCGATTTTACTGTGTAAGAAAGGCCTGATTTTGACTAGCTTAACTACTTATGAAATAACAGATCTCACGCAACACTATGATCCTGTGCACAAGCTCTCATATGATCCTGTCAAAGAACCGAATCTGTATAGTGAAGTGCTCCAGTGGTTATGCTTTGCTCATGGTGGAATTGGACCTATGTGAGTGAAAGATAAGTCGAGATAGATGTTCATCCAACATATGCATCCAGGCAAGGACAGGCGTGAGTAAACAATCATCCTGCAGTCATGTGTGCATCCTTTTGATGTATAAGTGTTAAGCAACCATTTCTTCCGTTTTGCGCCTGAAAACATTCCGTATGGCATCAAACGCTATCAAGTTAGTATTCTCCTTAGGGCAAATAGATAAAGAATCAGGCTAACGTGTGCATATAGGATGAGACTGCAAGGCTTTACTCCGTGGTAGAACAGCGTCTCGCAGGTCGTGAGTGGTTGGTCGGATCCCATTACAGCATTGCCGATATCAAATCATTGTAAGTCAATGTCGCAAAGTACATGATTAAGCTAAATATTTGTAGCCCTTGGTGAGGATAGGTTCGCTAATTTTTCTAGTGCCATGGACTACTAAGCTGGGGCTCTGGCAGGATCGAGGCAGCCCGTTGGAGTGGCGTTGAGCTTACAGAATTTCCTAATATACAGGTGAACTATAAATTATTTCTCCAATGATGAAATACTCATCATAGCTTATTAGGCATGGATAAATCGAATCAAAGCACGGCCCGACACCCACGAAGGACGCGGTGTGCCCATTCGCACTGATTATGAAGAGTGAGATATATGACTCTGAATCACGAATGAATATTCTGATTTAAACGAATTTAAATCCCAGACGATTGAAAAATGCGGACGAATGGTCCACGGAAGCATCTAAGAACTTCGGGTTTAGGAAATGAGAAGAGATGGAGTTTGAGGCATGTCAAGGCCCACCTACAAGGAAATGTTGGGAGTTAATATCCTTGCATGAAATCCTAGACTATCAATATGATTCCGATATTCCTAACAACTTGAAGCCTTAAACTCAGTAATAGCGAGTATTTTTATTTGTTCGGAATTTATAACAACGTTGCATCCATGCAAGCATGGAAATTTAGCATTATTCATATCTACATGCGTTATAATTAGGCTTCCTTCCAAGCGCTCCAGATTCGTGTACTATCCGTTTCCACTGTCGTCGGAATTTCCGCGTAAATTTCACCATCAACCAATGACCACTTATGCTCCAAAATTATCTCTCCCAACTTGTTCGGCTCCTTGGAATACTCTCTTGTTAGGTCCACTAGATTGCTCCCTACCAACACAGTGGCAACGCCCGCAATAGAACCGGGATCTGCGCGTAAAGTGACATTGCGGTACGTACGATGATGCATAAAGGAAGCAAGGGCAAGCATGCATGCGATGGATATGAGTATCGCTGAGATAAAGTCGGCAGGGAAGTTAGAGACGAATAGTCTGTCTACCAATCCGACATTAGTCCCTTTCAACGACTGTCTGTCGCTGTAGCCGGTGGGATTGAAATAATTGCTTGCTGCAAAAAGAGATAGATACTGCAGGAACAGATTAGAACTGCAAGCGTGCCAGAAATGAGATAAGAATATCCACCGTTTGATATATATCCTGCACTATTTTAAATGTCAGTGAACTATTTTAAACAAATAGACTTAGGGATATGGACTACTTACGGACGTAAACGATACCGTCAGGAGTGTTCGGGATTAAAATATTATTGAAATAATTATTAGCTTGCTGATGATCTCAATTAAAATTGCTAGATATTGTAGGCTATGATATAGCAAACCTCGTAGAAAGTTGATCTCAGGGAAAATTGCAATGTTTGTGTTCGGGATTCTGCCAAACGTTATCAATAATAAATTAGGCCATTTAGGTGAAATATATTGGAACTGCATACCTATCAAAGAATCATGGTTTGACGAAGTATTTAAATCACAGCCATTGAAACCCAAGGATCCGTTTAGGAAGAGAAGCAGCTTTGGCTGCTCAGAAGGGACCGGTAAAACAGAGCCTATGGTCCCACAAGAATCGAAAGTCATTGTTACATTCTGTATATACGCGGTTGCATTACATATTATTGCGGTAAGATTTGGATAAAGGTAGTACCCGTTACTGCCGACCTCAGGGAAATAAATGTAAATTAAAATTGGCTGGGATCGCGGATCTTCTATGGAATCGACCGGCAAGGGTCGAATATTACTGAAGATAATAAATTATCAATATATCTAAAAGTCAGAGGAGAAGATACTTACAAGCTAATCCCTCCGGAGGCGAACCTTAAAGTGAGGCGCATAATAAATAATATGAAACCAGAAGCACAATAGTAGTACGTACGCAGGATCGGTGACTTCGGTACTGATTCCAGTCTGAATGCCCGTTAAACCGGTCGTTAACGTTGAATTATCTGAGTAAAACCATGTTGGAGTGAATGTAGCTTCGCAGCTTGCAGTCGATTTAATTGCAGAAATGACTATTGTAGTGTTCGTTCTGCCTCCATCAATGTGGTCGCTGAGATTGAAGGAGGGGAACGCCCAGTCCTTTGTCACGTAGGGAGGTAGCGAAGCGCCTCCTGAGAATGTTGAGGCGAGATGACTGGCTGCTGAAAAAGATGGAGCCAAATCATCCCATCCAGATGCTAAACCTGGGGTCGAAGACACGAGAACATTCGCACTGCGAGGATACTGGGTAGGCTTTATTGTAAAGAGGGTGGATGAAAGGGGAGAAAGTGCGAGAGATAAGAGAGTGGCAAATGTTCTGTCACGAAGGATATGAAGTGAATATATATATATGGTATATTATGTGAATTTCATAGACTTACGATAGTAATACAATCCAATGTGAGTTTCTGAATATGGATATCCAAGCTATAATATGTGGAGTTTCTAGACATCAGAGTAGGTAACAATGCGGTAATCTTTCAAAGCTTCCTAGACTTGCCAGTGTAGTTTAATAAGAGAGTATTTTCTGCTGATGAATGACCCTTCGCCAGTTGGCGATATGGTTCAATTTTCTTCAGAGCATGATCCACGGAGGCTACTGTTGCTGAAATGCACGCAGATATTACAACTCCTGCAACAGCAGGATTCAATAGATGTTGTATAGATGTCAATAACCTAAATAAGAACGGTCAATCAATGTGCATCACGGCATTGAAATAGCCAACCCTACCCCGCTGAGTCGTCTGTGGTGCTGCCTGTGATGATAAATATATCTCAGTTTAGAGCACGATTGGAGTATTAACATGCGTAAACATGCGACGTACGATCGTCTGCTGGCAGGCCTCCCAAATGCTCGTTTATTACTACACGCAGGATTTGCACAGCAATTCCTAATAGTAGTAGAAGAGCAGAAATTCCAAAGGCGACGGGCTTCAGCACCACGAATGGTTGATAAAAGGCATGTTCTCGGTCCCGTTTCTTGTCTACGAGCGAATATGTCGAATCTAAAGGCAAGATGGTCATTTTATGAAACCACAGCTCGCCCATTGAAGACGTATATAATGTTGCGAGATATCATCAAAGAATTTATATCGAAAGAAAGGAGGGCCTGGTTTACACAGTGCAACCGCTTGCAGTTGGCCCAGTATTCTAAATTTAGAAATCAATGACATTGGTCGCTTTTGTTTGTTGTTGTAATACAGATTGTATTTCATTGGTAATAGAGATCCTTTTCGTCTTATAGCAGCTGTTTTGAGAGTTGCTATCAAATAAAACGAAATCAGTCGCGCTTTGGTCGGAACTGTCGAAAGTCATTTGTCGCTGGTGGTCCTTGGCAGTGGTAACCTGGAGCCCATCAGTTCTGATTACCCTGAGGTACGAAGGAAAAGTAATCAATCCCTTTCGTTAACCCTCTCAGAGAAATTCTGTGTTTTTCCCCACACCTTCTTTAAGTATCCTGTGTGTCACCTTTTCAATATGTTTTTGTAGTGTGCCTCTCTCGCTAAGCTGCCGGCCGGTCAACGCCTGCAAACTATTGTAATATGCGAATGTACCATCCTCCTCCAAACCATATGGATTTTCAGATTAAGGAGTTTTTTACATCCATCCATCCGACAGTCTGTTTTTTTTTTTTTTGGATATCTCTATTATATAATTACAGACTGCATGTACTTTCCTCCAATTTTGAAGTTATGGAAATATCCTCCTATTAGCTTGCTTACCTAATATTCATGTGTTCATTAGCCTCGTTCTCTCTCTCTCCCTCTTCCAATTCCATCTTATCCGCAATAACCACACCCATCTCATAGATGTAGAGGAGATAAATATAATCACCATGAGGACCTGACATTGCAAGAATGATATGATCTACTCCATAATCCTTGACAATCTGCTCAGAAATGCATACAATGTTGAAAAATTACTGTATCATCTTATCAACAGTTACTAGTGCCACATCATCCATAAGTATGGTGTCCATCACTAACACTTAGTGCCTCATTATGTTGTATTAATACACATTGCAGAGAGGTACTACCATTGGTGGATGCTATGGTGAACTCTTCTTGACTGACAGTTGGTGTGTATGGAAAGGAGTGTGAGATGTGAATACAGTTTGAAGCATGTTTATGTAAACTCTGACATGAGCTGCAATTGAAATTAGTTGCACAACAACATATTACACAAAGGAAATGTGTCTAATGAGGCAGAGGATATACATTACAGTGTATTAAATATATATATTCTTTCATTGTAAAGTAAATGAAAATGATGTGTTGTTGCAAATATGGTATGTATAACTACGGGTGTGTATCTTGATAGTTCTGGTGGTCTAACAGTACAGGGTGAGAACTATACTTAAAGTTGAATTAACTAACTAGTTGCTGGTTCAAACTTCCAGGTGATTCTTTTTTCTTCTTGGGTAACCAGACTCTGCCATGCCATGCATTGGCCCACACCCACAAGTGGAGTTATTTGAGTTAGGCTTGAAATTATTGGGCATGCTGCAGTCAATATTAAAGGATAATATTCATTCAGGTTGAATACTTGTTCCACCTTCTCCAGCTACCAAAGCAGACGAGCAGTTTATCCTTTCATCCGCTTCTGTTCGTGCATTGCACGGGGCAATATAAGAACTGAAGTATCTCCAAAATGAGCGAAGATAGGCTTAACGCTTCCATCCAAGGTTGCCTATAACCCCTATAGAGTATCTCGCTTGTCTGCTTTGTCTAGTACTTAGTACTTCAAAGAGATTCAGTGTTGACCATTCGACAAGCATCCGCAGAGCCCTGTTGGTCCTAATACTGGTTGTGAACCCTATTTCGATGCTGACGCCGATGCATGGACGAATATGAAGATGTTGCGCGGGCCATAGGAGATTTCTTCATGATGCGTTGATGAGCGGGATGTAAGTCCTTTCGGTTCAAGAAGAAACCGCAGTAACCTTCGCACAATGTTAGCCTTTGGATTCTCTTTGGATAGTCGTTGATAATCTATATGATCCCCGCTTTCGATGTAGAGAGAATCCTAGAAAATCCCAACAATGTCTTACACTGCAGCACATGGGGAGAAATGTGCTTCAAGACATTCTTGTTCTCTATTCCAGCATTCGCAATTAACAGTCTACGGTGCGAACCACATGTGTGTATCCGACTCATGGACGCGCAGTTCTAGCCTCAACTCTATCGAGTCCATCCAAGGTAGGATGTCGCAATCGACGCCTTTTTGGAACCCGGCTCGACCTCGAGGACCAGACCATACCAATTCCACCCACTCAATGCATCCAACGCCATCTTCATTGTATACATCGTTTGAAACTTCTAGTTTTTCAGCGTGGTGTCACTTTGCCTATCTCCTAAGCTTGCTGTAAGCGTTTAACCCGCCTCTCCAGTCCTCGTTGTCGTTGGACAAACTTCATTGTTGCTTCCCACTGCAACGAGTATCATAGCATAAGGAAAGGAGGCGATGAAGGCGATGAAGGTCGTATCTGCCGATATAGAAAATGCTTAATCGGAGCCGACCGCGATTTTTGAAGAACGCTGGGATAGCGAGGTCGCTGAGGTTGAAGAGCAGCGTTTGTGAGCCTCAACGGCCTCTGGGAAGATTTAGGTTGTAATTGAACCGATAGGTGTGATTAGGAGGATGCTGTGTGTACTTGGTGTTTTAGAATGCATACGGCGCCTATATACTTAGCTTGTCAGAACCAGTTAGGTAGATTGAAACTTGTGATTATTTATCGATGTTCAAGCCCTCAGACGAATTCGGAACTCAAGTGGTTGTTTGGACAGTCTAGATGTCAAAAGTTAGAATCTCTATACGAGTACAAGGCCTTACATAAATCAACAAGAAAAATACCGTCAAAAATGGCATTGCAAATGCAATGGCAGCGCTGAACACTCAGAACAGGAAAACTTGAATGACGGTAAGATCCACGTGATTACTTTGTTCACGTGTCCCTCTAAGCGGTTTTCCCACGACCGGAACTTGCGCTCATCGTAAATGCTACCTCTACGGCGGCCAGGTTTTCGTATCCTACATTCAAGAAATGTCGTTCGATTTTCGCCATTGCGGCGGAGCTATCATCCCTCTGTGTTACCCTCTTTGATCTCGACATCTTCACCGGAGTTCCAGGCGAAGGCGGAAGCAATGGACGCGCTTGTGGCTGACCTAGAGAGTAAACTGGAGGGTGCTAGGCAAGGAGGAAGCTCTAAAGCGAAAGTTAAAATGAAAGAGAAGGGAAAGTTACTTCCAAGAGAAAGGTTAGAGGGTCTATTTTCTTATAAAACATTAACTGAATGTGCGTTGGCAGGCTACTTCGATTACTGGACCCGAACACGCCATTCCTAGAGCTTTCACAGCTTGCTGCTCATGATGTATACCCTGGAGAGCATATTCCCGGAGCTGGTATTATAACTGGAGTTGGGCAAATAGCTGGACAGCAATGTGTGGTGGTGATTAATGACGCTACTGTGAAAGGTGGTAGCTACTATCCCCTGACGGTTCGTGGGCATTATCTTAGTCTTATCTGTCATTTTGATGGCGTTTTTATAGGTCAAGAAGCATTTGAGAGCCCAAGAGATTGCCAAGGAGAACGGCCTCCCATGCGTATACCTCGGTATGTGATATCTGCTATAGAAGCTTATATTATATAAGGCTGACCTGGTAGTTCAGTTGAATCTGGTGGAGCGTCATTACCCAACCAAGCAAATGTATTCAGATTATTTCTGCCTTGAATTGAGCGATAAACGCGTAATTTCTATATAGGTATTCCCAGACAGAGATCATTTCGGAAGAATTTTCTACAATATGGTGAGCGTTGCCTGAGAAGATGTGCTTTGCATCTTGCTGTAAATATCCGAATTTTAATTTATTTTCTTTTTCGTTCCAGGCTCAAATGTCGGCGCTAGGCATACCCCAAATAGCCGTTGTACATGGTATTAGCGTTGCTGGTGATTTGCTCATTTAAACCAATTAGTTACGAATCATTTTAAACCTTAATTTGACTAGGTGGTGCTTACGTTCCTGCAATGGCGGACGAGAATATTATCGTGGCGAATCAGGGTCGTATTTTCTTAGCGGGGCCGCCATTAGTGCGTGCAGCGACCGGTGAACAGGTAGATGAAGAGACACTTGGAGGAGGTCTGATGCACAGCTCTGAGAGCGGTGTTACAGATCATCTGGCCAGAGATGATGAAGAAGCTATTTCCATAGCCAGAGGTTCTATCGGAGATCTTGAAGGAGCTGGGAACGTGGCATTGCCAGTATGTCTTCCTACGTGCAGCATGTTCAGGTTATGTACTAAACCATATCCGTTTGATTGTAGCCGCCGTACAAACCTGAAGATCCATTATACCCTGCTTCGGAATTACATGGAATCGTAGGAACAGATATTCGTCAGGCTTTCGATATGCGAGATGTCATTGCAAGGACCGTTGATGGCAGTCAATTTAGAGAATTCAAACCCGACTATGGAACAACGATGGTCACTGTGAGTAGCTCCGTAAATTATTTTCTTCTTTCATTCTAATTTCTTAGGGTTTCGCACGCATTCACGGATACCCCGTTGGGATAGTCGCTAATAATGGCATTCTTTTCTCCCCATCTGCGTTAAAAGCCACACATTTTATAGAGTTATGCTCGCAGCGAGGAATACCATTGCTTTTCTTAGTTAATGTTACAGGTTATATGGTTGGTTCGAAGGCCGAGAAGGGGGGTATAGCGAAGGATGGTGCAAAGATGGTTCGGGCTGTTGCCTGTGCTGATGTCCCAAAGTTGACTGTCATCGTGGGTGGTAGTTTTGGTGCTGGAAACTATGGTAAGGCTCTCACTGCCGATTCTTAGCATTTTATTTACTTATATTCATTAGGCATGTGTGGACGTGCTGTAAGTAATATCGGGCAGGTCTAGATGCAGCTCAAGTTGACGTCCGTTTCTAGTATCAACCCAGATTTCTTTGGATGTGGCCTGTGAGTTGATTGTAAATCTTATTCCTTCTCCCATTAATTGTTATTCAATAGAATGCTAAAGTCTCTGTCATGGGCTCTGGGCAATTATCTCAAGTCATGAACACCGTGTCTAAGTATGTTCCTTCACATCTGTTCCCTCATGATGTGTACTAATTATTGAATATTTCATCGCGTAGGGATCCTACGCAGCATTCCTCGCTGAAGGATGAAATTGAGGCTCAGTCAACAGCTTACTATGCAACCGCTCGATTATGGGATGATGGAATCATTCGTCCCACGGATACCAGAGATGTGGTAGGATTAGGATTGGCGATATCTTCAAGGCAAAGGGCTAGTACAGGTGGTTTGGGTGTCAGGCGTGGGTTGAGTTGGGATGGGGAAGGACGAGGAATGGGAATATTTAGGATGTGAGATGTATTTGTTATCTTTCTTGATCTGGAATTTTTGTATATTCACTATTGGCTGTGACCTGGGGAGTTTTCTGTTATCAAGCCCGTCATCGTGCTCGCATTGGGAGAATGTAAGACCTCCTGCAAGTCAACACCCGCGCGAACGGAGAAAAGAGATGCATATTCGGTATATTAAAAGGAATATGCTAAAAATATAAATATTAACTACGGAAGAATGTCCAAGCTAATTATTAATATCCTTCCTGCGAAGAATTCAGATCGTTACATGAGTCTGCTGAAGATTAACTTCACACTGTGTTTATCCCTGTCTCCGTTTCTTTTCCGACATAGATGACAATGTCTCTTCCCGGGGCTGCTTGACTGTTTGTGAATCCAAAATCACGACGTCCACGATACCCATTATCACCGAAAGGAACAGTGTTCTCTTGAGAGGAAGGAACTTGGGTTCGGGATGAAGCATTCACAGGTTTCCATGCTGCGGGGGGCGGTGGATAGTTTTCTTGCGTTCCTCTTAAATTCAACAATAATCGACAAGAAAGCACGATTTCAAACACTAACGTAGGTCTACAGCAACGCAGTAACGTCGGTTTTTTGAGCACATACATCAAGATAAACAGAGAAACTCACGTCAGATTGATAGCTCGAAGCGTTTGCGGAACCGTCAGGAAAATGATAATGTTGGTCAAATTCATTGAGAATATAGCGAAGAAATAAAGAACACCGTCTCGCCATATGACAGTAAACAACGGTACGTTGAGTTGTTGCTTCCAGAATCTTAGGGCTGTCCATCCAGTCAACCTGTCAAGGGAATGAGTATCCGGAATAAAAGTTGTAAAAGTGACCAAACTGACAAGAAAGTAAGGAGATCATAAAACAGAGGAATAGACTTCCGAAAATAATCAGCAAAGTACTTTGCAGGCATTCTGTGGAACCTTCTTCACTCACCCAGAAAGTGATAAGCCATACTCTTGGACCCATTACAGCTCCACAAGGAGGTTTTGAACCCGATGGACCTGGTGTAGGCGGTGGAGGTGAAGTCGTACTAATGGCGTATGCTCCGAACCCGATCTCGATCACAAGAACTGTCACCAGCAGGGCTCCTATGATTCGACTCTTTCCATATAGCTGAGGAGCGTATTGATAATTAGCTAAATCAGCGAAGATATGCGCTGAACGTACAGCATATACCCGGTTTCCAAGCGTCATCTGTGATAATACAGTAGATATCAGTGCTCCAACAGGTTCCCAGAAGAACATGTCTGCCAATGACCATGTTAGCCAGGCTGACGCATACACACGCCGTGACGTACGTTTGCAGACTTCTGAAGACCATGCATCTGTTACAACGGTCATAACAAAGCATAATCTTTCAGTTATAGTTAGCTAACATGCAGATAGTAATCGGTAGTTAATCAGACTTACTGAAGAAGACCGAAGTATCGGTTTGCTAAGAGGTCCTATTGTGAGCATATTCCAAGGTGATATCTGAGGGCGAAGTCTCATACCTAGGTATAATAAGCTCGGCAACTGGAAAATTATTAATTAAGGTATGAGGATTAGAGGAAAAACTGAAATCACACCTTCAGTGGTTTATTCCAGATCTGCTTATACTCCTGGGGAAGACAGACGATCCATTCCCAACAGAATATACAAAATCTGAGAGAACGCATGATTAATCAGAAAATAATAAAAAAAGGCACGGTCTACGAACGCCCCAACGGCCCATATTAATATAGCTTGGCCTTGCTTCTGTCTGACCAGAGCGTCGTGAGGAATAGTGTCACCCAAGGGTGGAACAATAGGAGAACTACTTGGAGTCGACATCAAAAGGATTAACGAAGGTAGTACTATATGGTGATAGCACCTACCCGGGGAAAGTACGGAGATGCAACAACTTATAAAGATGGACATATAGGATTCCATCAAGTACCAGTGCAGGTGCAGGTCCCGATTTCGAGGCCAAGCGCCTTGGGGATGCCAGGATGCACCGCACTGTGAAACACCCTGAGAGCTATGTTGTATAGATACCACATGAGACCGCTTGAGACATGTTCGTTGTGTACTTTCTGTAGAGGGATGGATTCATTTGTATGATACTGAGCCAGGGAAGCTGATTCCAAACTCCCTGAGGTTAAACACCGGGTTTGAATATCTTCAAAGTTCCAGTAGAGAGAGAAAATTGTAGCGTGGATTTAAGCATATTTATTCCAGCAGCGTTGCAATTGTCGGGGCTACAAGTTGCCCAGATCAAGGCACCGGAGCTATCGGCGGAAGCGGTGTGAGGGAAGAAATCCATTCATTCCCGAAGTTTTTTAAAATTATCTCCAGAAGAAAGATAAGAGAATAATCCTCTCTATAGATTTATACGAGGTCTGTTCCACAGGTTAGAAATGTCATCCTGATTGTACATACTAGTGCTTACCATGTCCTAAATTCACACATTATTATTTAAATATTAGAGTACGTTCGGCGGCAGATGATTTCAAAGTTACCCCTGCTAAATCAAATGATGGCACTCGCAAGTGAGATCAAGTGCGGACCTGTTCGGTGTCCCGCAATCCCATTTGCAAGTGATCATCTTCACAAAGTTGTCTCTGCCAAACCCAAATACACCTCTGGAGGCACATTTGGAACAGCTTGGGGAATAAATTGGGACTGTTATCAAGCCGTCTCTAATATTCTCTAAGGAAAATATAATATGTCAGTGTCGAGGGAAACGGTGAGCGTGAGGGCGTAATGAACAGAACATGTCATGTACCTTAGATCAAAAGTTATGTCCTTTCCTGGAGTTTCCTCAAATTGGACCTGTCTATCACGCGCTAAAACAAAATGATCATTTGACTGTGGTCAAATTGTCCTTTCGCAAAGTGATTATTACTTTGGCACCATCTGCCGCCAAATGCACTCTTAATAGGAGCTTGCAAATTTGGTTGGGAAGCTGTCATGCGGAAGAATTGGCGCTGCATCAAAAGTTAAGAGATCGTACCCATGTTATTCCATAAGCAGAGTAGCCAAAGCAGCGTGAACACTGAATGGGATGAATTGAAATTTGCAGTTTGATCCAAGTTTGATCAAAACTCGAGGGACGTAAGCAATAGACATAGCCCAGTCAGTAGATATTTGTTCAGTTGTGAATCAAACAAGGTAGCCATGTTATAATCGAAGGTAGAAGGTATGGTATAATCGAAGGTAGAAGGTAAGTGGTGTGCGGAGAAAAGGGTCACTATCAGCGGCAATTGGAAATCCGGAGTTTCGAGTCCGCAAGCGGTTATCACTTCCAACTTTATCCTTCTCTTCCTCCTCTGTAGTCGCCGTAATCTCTTGCTCGGTTGCTGTGTGCTTTGTCTTGGTTGTATCAACTATACTTATCGTGCGAAACGAATACGCAGCAACCCTACACAGCCGATGGTGAGATGCAGAATTTCTGAGATTTCACGGGAACTGACTAGTCTTGCAGACAACTTCCAGAAATCTGCTAGGGACCACGGTGCAGTTTTTCGAAATCTCCGAAATCTGCAGAAAACTTGAGTTGCAGATTCCGTCGGCCGTCTCCCCGCAATGACGTCATTGTCAGGGTAGTTCCGATACTAGTTCCATTTTGGACAAGCAATGTTTTTAGGAATAAATTCAAAATTTATTTATTTCATTGAATATTAAGTACAAATGAACATAGGAATGTCATATAACCCTTCCTTAGCAATCTACACCTATAAATCTCCTTTGTATTGATGTTTGGGTTGATCTGTCGGCTGATGCTCTCCTCGGCAATAATCCACCATGCTCTTCAGCAACATCACAATCTCTGAGAAAGGACATATAAGAATGAAAGCAGATACTTAATGGAGAAACACTCACCTTTCCTCGGGGTTTTCAACGCATTCAAAGCTCCCCAGGGTATCCTCAGCCTATGCATGCCATCCCTTCTTCATCTGAAAAAGCCCTATCATTATAAAGAAAATATCCGACATATCATTAATCTCTCACCTGGTACATTATGGATCTGTGTTTTGATTATCTGCTAGGATGAAGGTTAGCCCCGGGCTACCAGTAAAAGAGCCCCAGAAAAGCAAGCCCCAGCGAAGAAACCCAGACATAGCTCCAAGCACACCTCAGGCAAGTAATAATGAGCGAAGCTAAGAATGATTTTGCTAGAGACGAGAATAAGGGCTGCATAAAGGGCTGAACAAGGAATATGAGAACAACAGCCTGGCCACCAGAGACTTCTTGAGGGAGGACCACTGCACGTCAACTTGACAGATTCATTGTCGTTCCAAGTTATAAGCCAAGTCCAAGAAGCTTCAGAAACTACCGCTGCGTGTTGTTTGTTATGATTGCAAGTATACATCAGTGTTGGGCTTGGGTACGGTGAGCATGATGGGGATGGTGTTGGTGAAAAGGAAAGGTTGATGTCACGTTAAACATGTCACGTGACATCGTCACATTCTCTTCGAAGAACTACAAACATTATTTATAAAATTCTTTTTAAAGCTATGTACATGGAATAAACGAGGTCGTTGAGAGTGTGGATATAATGAACGATTTAAATGTGTTGGGGAGGGCTGAGTGATACAAATAAATAAATAAACATTATTTTCAGTTGGCGTGTATAAGGTTGCGCATGCTTGCGGGTATAGGCACATTGGCCTGGGCTGCAGGTATTGTGAATGGAAGAGCAATAGCTTGAGAATTATGAGCGGGAGTCATGGGAGGAATCTGGATGGCAGGTTGGATGGGGGCTTCGAGTATGACTGGGGGCTGAGTGGTTGCAATGAGAGTTGGAAGAATTGGAATTCGGTTGCTGGGGAACGTTCTACATTCCCAGGCAATTGTCTCATTGATAAACCTACTGCCTGTGAGCTACTAGAATTCTTATAGGATAACAAACTTACGTGACCCATTGGCCATCATTCATGTTGTTGCTGAATCTGTGATGCAAGTCCTTCTTGTAGTTTGTGAAGAGACTCCAGAAGTCTTTGCCTGCACCCGGCTTCACATTCACACTGTCAATGTCGTCCTCATCGTCCTCAGCTGCCAGGTCATCATCTGAATCACTTTCATCATCATCATTGTCATCAGCAGAGGATGCAGGCTTTTTGTGTTTACCTAGAACCTTTGGGTTTTCTCTGGCAAAGCAACGCTACAAGGACATTATCAGTTAGTTGTGTTTACAGTAGACTAATATAACATACCAAAATGCTATACTGTACTGCATGTTCCAGAGTGATTATGACCCCTCGACCACGTTCAATCCATTTTTCGATGATGTTTTCAATAAACCTTGTGAGGCTAAGCTTCTTCTTGCCATTAACAGATGCCTTAATCTGTAATAGATCACAAATTAATATTGTAGAAGCAATTCAGAGATCCAAGCAAAACTTACCATTTTTTGGAGCACATTCCGGGCTGAAGAGCAACTCTGCTTAATTTCTTTCACAAAGATAAGCCTATAAGCAGTATTACTCATGAGGGAAGATATCATAAGTCCTTCAGCACGACCCTCAAGATAAGTCTGCCGTCAGAGAGTCAGTATCAAGTCCCGATCCCGATTTTGTTTTATTTCGATTTTATTTCATTTTCCTTCGGACTCCGTTTCAGCTATATTTGTTATTCATCTTTGATTTCATTGGTTCTTGATTATTTGTATTATTTTCATTTGTTCGCTTATTATTCTCGGACTCCGTCACTCCTTACCATTCATTTTCCTTCGGACTCCGCTTTTCTTTATCTCGCTTGTTTCTCATC
>KN837115.1:45934-57947 GCA_000827215.1 Sphaerobolus stellatus SS14 | reverse complement strand
GTCCTTTCAGTTATATCATCCGGACTCCGAATTACTTACTTCGTTCTACTATATCCGGAGTCCGAAGCCACTCCTAGATATCAGGACGTAACAATTTGTTATCATGGCAATTATGCTGGATGTTCACTGTACACTGAGCATCCTGTGCAACGAAAATGAGCAATTATATTTCAAGTAGATAAAGTCAAACAACTTGCCTCGAAGGGGATAAAATATGAAAGACCAGTGGCATGGAGATGCTGCATCTTGTAGGTGGGATGTGACTGTGAAACATCTCCATACTGAACCACAAGAAATTCAGCCTTCTGTTCTTGTTCTGCATTTAAGTCAGAAGATTGAAGAATCTCGGTGACTTGGGCAATATATGTATATTTCTTTCCATTGGCATCTTTAGATTGGCATATTACCCATGAACCAGGGTGGCATTTATCTGCATTCTGCAGAAAAGCCACACCCGCATCTCGATAGTTTACAGAACTATCAGGTGAATGCTGTGTCATATTTTTGGCGTTTGCTGCAAGTGTTTTAGACCACTGTTTCAGCTTTGATAGTTTCTTGCAATGTTGTCCTGTAGTAATGTGTCAAGTTTAAGTCAGATTAATGAGCTGTAAATTTATATTTACCTCTATGGGTATCCTCAGTCATGTCCTCAGCAATTCTGAACATTTCTGGAGCGAAATTTCGGATTTTGCTCATGTATTCAGGTGCACTGGCAATTTTGCACCAGCCCTCAGAAGGTGGTTGGCGTTTTGATGAATCATTGTTACATTGATCAAACCATTCTTCTTCCTTGAATTTTGGCAAGAAAAAACCACCACTGAGCATGTGGCACAACCTATTTCCTCGTGCCATTCCCCTTTCAATATCTCTTGAAGGAGCTTGATGGTTACTAGGGATGCTGAATTTCCGGATGACTGCGTTGAATGATTCAAAACCCTCAGTAGCAAAAAGACTGGCAGGACCAAAGCGACAAATGTGCTCAGGCAGGTGTAATATGATATGGAACTTCGGTTTATTAAACCAGCGAGGAGTCCATGCAGCTGTGCAGTCCAGGAAATGATCAATAGCCTCTGACATCAGCCACTGCAAACAGATTAGAAAACTAGGAATAACAATAAACACAACATTCTTACCATGTGTTTGTTGATATTACCTATCTCAGGCTGTCACACCAATGGGATTAGACGTCCTAATGCCAACCAAGCATTAAGACATTCAGCCGGAACCAAATCATACAGGCAGAAAGGAGCAACCTGTGCGAGCACTCTAAAATCACATCCAGTTAGTGATCCTGCGTAGGCAATGAGAGTCTTCCCATCGATTGGCCCTATTCCTAATCCATCAACATTTACTGAACCAAGGTGGGCAATCACAAGAGGCTTCTGATCATCTTTGAGGCAGGAAACAGCGTCACGCCAGAAATATTTCACAAACCCTAGAAGGATGATGTGCAAAATCTCTACAGGGGTATCAGCATGAGGATCTAAGCCTAAAAGAATATAAGCCATAAATAGATAGTTCTATCAGATGAATATAAATGATGATAACTTCCTGCGCAGACACCACACTGGGCTGCTGGTATCAGTTGGAAAAGTCTTCAGGACATTTGAGACACAAGCCTCTTTTGCCGTTTTGCTTGATACATTCTTGTATGACGTGAAGATCTTCTGAATGAAATAGTTCTGAAATGTACCCTTCAAACCAACATTTGTACCAATTGATCACCATTCTTTTTACCACTAATGCATGTAGCTTCGTTGAATATGTCTTGTAAATGTTTCTGGCTCTCCCATCGATTCCTCAGCCTTGCTTTCTATTGAAATGTCATGAGTAGTCAGTTCAAAATTCTCATTAATATAATTTGCCAACCTCCATGAACCGCTCAACGTGGTCTACCATTTCCTGGAAGGTTTCCAGGGGCCTACGTCGAGATTTCAGTCTGGTCTCCTGTCCGCTGCCAGATGCTTCTGAGGTCATAGAAATTTCTGAAGCGGCATCACTGTGCACTAGCTGTACTGCTTGACTGGCCTTCAGTTTTGTACCTTTTTGAATATCAGAATCAGCACTGTGGTGGCCCTTGACCCAGCAAATACGGCAAAAGAATTTCACCATCAATCCACGATGGCAGGCCATTTCACTATGCATCGGATTATCTCACAAAAGTGCTAACATCCATGGGATGATGAGGACCAAACACCGGTCCAGGCAATCCCATGCTCATATGCCTTTATCTTGAGAATCTCTGTTGCAATAATATCATTAATAGTGATGAAAAATTTTATTGCGATGACTTACTCTAATTGTGTGACTATACCATCCATCATTTCAAGGGGAGGAGCTATATTAGATGTCGATAAAAAATGGACATTATACTCCATCTGGACATGTTTCCTCGGTAATCCAGCAGCAGTGAGCAGGAAGCTATTGTGTTTATTCCATTTTTTTGACAAGTTTCCGGGTGTATCATCACAGTATAGCCAAATAGGAAAACTCAACACTTTGCAGCCCTTTGCCCGAGCTCGCCATTCATTCCCGACAGCAGGGTTCATTCGCCACCAAGGATATAGCCCCGCAGAGCCGGGAAGACATACACCTTTAAAATATCATTGAATACATAGCAAATTGAACTGAAAAAATTGAATAATAACTTACCAATAATATCACGTGGATCGGGAATATCTCTGTTGTTAAAGGAGCTAACCAGATGAGGGAAGGAAACCTGGAGTTCCAAGACTGCGATTTCCCCATCCATATCCTCTCACACAATCCACCCGCTCCCAACTTTTTCCATAGGCCAAAATCTCACATACATATTGCCTTCACGTATGAAATAATGATGAGGCATGAGAATTCTTTTATGCATTGCCAGGGTAGGTTCGAAAATATAAAAGTCTTGAGAACCGACATGTGTCATTGGTGTTAACAGTGTATCATCAACCTCATTCAGCCAGCGTTGTGCATGTCTTGCCTCAGCCACATGACTTCCACAAATCTCGGGATAGAAGTGCAAGTGTGGCCTGACTTTTGGATTGGCAATCTCCTGAAATCATGAATGAGATTAATACTAACCATAGATACAAGATAAAACCAAGCCACCTGTGCGATAATTCCAGCCAAATCATTGGCATAATATATGTGGCCTAATTTTCCCTGATAACGCCATGTTTCAATCCCGCAAGAAGCCTGTAAGGCTTTGTCAATCTCTTTGCCCACAGAAATAGAGGGCACGTCTGAGACACTGAGTACGCCAAATGCCCATAACACAGTCTTGAATTGTGCATCTGAGAAAGCAATGCGAGGGATGTGGCGTAATACATCAACAATGTATGTCTGTGAAAAATGAGAGAATGCGAATATATACTGAAATTAATTCACCTCTTTATCCGGCCACGGAAACCATTCCTTATCCATGCCAACTTCCAATGTTTGACGTGGTCTGCTTGTCCCTACATCTGTCCGGATATTGCCTTCGTTTAGGCAACACATAAAATAAAATAATTTTTAACTGTCAAGGAATAGACAGAAAAAAGCGCACACACCCTCTGTAACCAGCTGTGTCCCCTCGCCGAATCCAATGATCTCGTCTTCAACAACATCTCTCTCACAATCTTCCGCATCAGAATCCAATTCAAAACCCCCTTCGTCCACATAGAAACCACGCCATTCCGAGGCCATTTTCTCCTGCGCTAACTCATCTGCATCTCTGTGCATATCCACATCATACTCGAAATCCATACCAGGTGCTCCATAATCGATAGTTGGCATCCAATCATTTGAAGGCAAGTTCCGAGCTGGCAATGCTTTGTATGACATGCTCGGTTGTTGCAAATTCGAAAGAATTCCTGCCAATTTCCCATGTGCTTGCCGATGGACTTTGGTGAGATTACTCTGGCAAACTTTTAGTTCTTGAAGCCACTCGTTCAACCGCATTTTGTGACTTTTACGCTCTTCATGACGGCGGATGGAAACAAATTCATAGGGGTCACCGTTTTGGCAAACAAGACACTCCCAACAGTCAGGCTTCGTCTTTGAATGTGCCCATCCTAAAGTTATCGAGTCACATATGAATTACGAGATTGTGGAACTAGTACATACTCTCGGGGTGTTGAGATGGGAATGCGGAGGCTCCTGGATCTCCTGTATCAACTCTATTGGCATGATTTTGCCTCGAAGAAGTGCCTAAGATATTGCTCAGACGTCCTACCAGGGGAGGTTAGTGTCAAGAGAAAGCGGCGATGCTGATTAAAAATAACGTACCCGTTCCCCCGCGTACTCGGGTCCTCAACTGTAGCACTGACAATTCTCCAACCCCTAATTCCTTCAGATTGAACCGACGTGAAAGAGGTGCAGCTTGGAGGTTGTCATAATAGATGAGATGCTCGGTCGAAGAACACACAGACGGGATGAGATGTCGATCTCGCAATATCTGCAAGATAGTCTCAATTGTATCGTGCTCCCATACCCCTAGAAATTATTTCATAATTAATCAAAGCTCATCTCTCGAGGAGGCAACTTACGGATGACTGCATCTCTTTGACCAACCCCACGCACAATAATGGACATGGAACGCGTCTTTGTGGACAATAAAGGCGGTATATAAATATTGGGAGCAGATTTGCACTTTAAAACGCGTAATATAAGGGTCGGAGGCGGTACAGCTGGTGAAGAAATCGGCCTTAGTCTCAAAATTGGAAACAAATAACCAAAAATGCACTGAAATCTTACCTTGGGACGTCGATAATCCATAAAGAGGAGAACGAGTTGTCATTATACATAAGAGAGCAAAGAATAATGCTAAGAGGATCCTCATTGGTTGTGACATTGGACGAGGATGCGCGTTCGGCCTGTGAAGGAAACCGCGGATGCGTGCTTGCTTCCATAGAACCATTCGTCTCAAGGAATGAGATATTTTAGGATATATTATTATCTTCGTCCTAATGTCCATAAAATATCGATGAGCCTGTGGGCCAGAGAACGAGGATGGGCAGAAGGATGGAGAACGACTGCGTGTGAGAATTCAGGCGACGCGACGCGCAAACTGAGGTCACGTGAGCTTCGATCTCAATTACAGAATTCTGCAAGTCACAGCCGGAGCCGACGCAGTTCCATGGTTCACTAGAACTTCACTTTGGTTTTTCTGCAGAAAAGTTCGGGTATCGGATTTCCCTCAGTAAACTACCACAAAGCTCTATTCTTGGTACTGCGGACTACTGGAAATACGTTTCAAGTGGAAATCTGGCGGCGAACCATTGGCCGTGTAGGATAGCTCGAATACGTGCTCTACATCCTATGACTGCCATATGGAGCCTTAAATTCTCGTGGCCAGGTCATTGAACTCTGGCCAATTAGGATACCGTCAATGGACTTCAACCCCTTTGACCTGCGTCAACGGCCCAACAAACCAGTACTTATGGTCATAAAGACAACAGCCGCACACTTTGAATGGCATACAGCTGTAGTAAGTTATTTATATTTTGCTGCCATTCATCTATAAGCTATCATTCATTGTCCACTGCTTTGATTTGATTTGCTTAGAAGATTAGAACGCTTGTCTCGTCGAACCCAGGTACCTCTCAATTCTAATAATACCGGGCATTGCACATATTAAGTATGTTCTCTGTCTCCTTTAATGGTGTGTCAAGTCATTACTATATTCGGCGGGAGGCATGCTTCAAGTACCCGCTTCAAGTGCGGACAATGTCTAACACGATGCAAAATTTGAAGTCCGGTCCGATTTCTAGAGCTTCTTCCTTTGTACTGCCTCTCAGCCGATGGTGACTCTGAGAACTGAGGCATCGGATATATATATAACATGCGTCTCATCCTTACTTCTCTTGAGTTGCATATCTGACGATCTACAGGAGCTCATTGCTCAGGCACATAATGTGTTTTGCTCTGCTACCTATAAGGCCACCGAGTTTATCCTAAAGGGATGGCGGACAGCTGATAATCAAACATCGATTCCTTTGTCAATCTCCGAATCTTATCTCAAGTATCGCAACAACCTCGGCGAGCCATGCGTCGAGTACGTTCTTCCCGTTTAGGGAGACACGCACGCATCGAAGTCTCACGGTTTCCTTATATGGTATCGCATGAGCCAGATACAGTGCTCACGGGTGGAGCGAAATACGGTAGAGTTCAGCTCGAAGTTCTTCGATTGTCCAGACTTGAGTCACTGTGTCCGCAAGGCCAACGCAACAGCAAAGCATACCAGAGTCATTTCGTACTACGGACGGTGCCAACATCCGTGCTTCCGACGCCCATTTCACAAACCTCAATTAATTTCCACAGCGCAGTATCGATTCAGTATTTCCGCTCTTCCACTTATTCGACGATCTCGTCAGGCCGTAATCCGTCCGATATTCCGAGAGTCGTCCCTATCTTGTTGCTTAATCCCAATCCGGTAATACCTAATTAACCGCTCAAATAGGCAAGTCAACAGTTTCACGTGAATTTACCAGGGTGCCATGTTTTCTTACGTTTTCCCACAGAATTGGAATTTATTTGGTCTCTGAACCGGGCTTTTTCCGAATGTCTTCAGAGAACGCCTCATATTCGCAATATTCTCTCACAAACTTAAGAGTGTTTGGAGGATGACCTGCCTGGTGACCTTTAATTCTCCCAGACACCTCTCTCAGATAAATGACCAATGAAATAACTACGTATGTCGGATGTCCACGTTTACCTTATAATATCTAACCTTTCTCCAGATTGATTCTCCTATGGAAATCAGACTCCTTTCTCAAACCGAAAATAGAAGTGTCCTGTTCTCCGAGGACTGACCACTAATTCCAGGTCTCCACAGCTTGAGGCCAATGCTCTTGTTTTATTCTGAAATGTCAATATAATACTAACACTTTTGCTGTAAGTTCGTTCTAAAATGAAAAAAAAAGTTGGTTCCTCGGGAAGAGACTATTTGTCAACACACCAAAATGTTCAGCATACACGTGGGTTAGCTTGACGACATATATGCTGCGTGACAACTCACGATCCCATTTCCATCATAGATTTTTTAGTCTCATTCCAACGATGACCCTCGACAAAACGACGAAATGCTTTAATAATGCCCTTCATATAGAATTCTGATAACGTATAGCGGAGAAGGAGATGCGCCAGCATTGGAGGTTGTTTATTAGGGCTAGGATAATGCCCGAACCAATTTCAACGGAGTAACCTTGGTCTAAAGCCTACAGCATAATTCGCTGTAATCACTAATGCACATCAAACTACAATTTTCACGGTTATTTGCAGCTCATAAGTACGGCTTTGATCAGCACTTTCTAACTCATTAATCGTTCGCAATCTTCTCCGGCACGGCATTATTCTCCTGTGATAAATTCCTTGAACGTTCCAGTCTCCCGACCGTAAGTGATCCCATTATTAAAAATCATATCGGGGCAAAAAGGCCAATTTATAAATAACCGTTCGTTCTGAAGGAAAAGCATATGCCACTTTCGAATAAATATGATTGGTTAAGAGGAAAGAAACTGCATGCGGATTTGGCTAGAAGGCAAGAATGCCAGTGGCTTGGGAAAAGAATAAATGCAGCAGTATAATTCATCGAATTGACTCTTAGGTTTTTTGAAACTTCCTTTGTGATCTGACAAATCTTGTCAAGCGTCAAACGTGAACTTGCCATAACCATAAATGCCATGTGTATCGACCTTTCTCACTGGACACCATAAAGAAGCAGCTAGCCGTTCACCGTTTTAGCTGGAATCGAAATAAGGTTAGATAACATCAGAGGGTGCCTTAGGGGAAATATTTTGAATGAAAAGGCAGACACCAAAAATTACAGTGGCGAGATTGAGGTGGCTAATCGCCGGAATAGCAGATTAGGCGGGTCACGGAGGTATCTCGACACAGAAGCCATGAATCTTTCAGGGTGAGTTCATAAATTAAAGAGTACCTGCAAAATGATCGACGAGTTTTAAAACTTAAATTTAAAAGTATTGGGTTTAGAAGATGAAAGTCTTGCCATCTAAGGGGCTATCTCAAGAATTCTTCATTCGCTTGCGTTCGAAATAGAAGTCGGATACCTCACTTTAATCAGGCACAAAAAGTTAAAATTTTTAAAGAAGGTATATAGTAAATATGTGGAAGGTTTCTTCTCGCAGGGAGTTTTTAGTAAGTAGAACTTCTGGGTGTTCTTTTTGCTTTGCGGCCGAAAGAACAAAGTATCGGAGGATATATTCCGCCACTGCTAGTATTGCGTAGATGGTTCAACGTTCTATACTTATGTATTTGTAGAATTTTCAATAGGCGTGAGAATGGCGAGCGAATTCCTTTAATATCTTCTTTTTTTTTTATCGATTTGGGCGCGATTCGGGGATTACGGAGCCAGGAGGATCTTGATCAATAGCTTGTGTCGATGGGACTGGCGATGACGTCGGGTTTCAGTAATAAATCCAGAATCATTCTGGATCTTTATTTAAACTAACTTTAAAGTCATGTTCCATGAGATCATCCTCGACCAAAAGCCTCGTCGCAAGTTGGGAGAACCTTTGGGAGAGCATCGCCCGCACCGCACAGATCCCTATATGATCTTGAAAATTTACAGAATGTTACACAATATGGAGCTCCATATTCATATGGAATAACTATTTACGCTGGCAGAATATTCCGAGTGCATTTTCCGGAGTCAGGGGTACAGGATGTAGAAGGGTTCGGCAGTGGTTATAATTTTTTTGCCATCTAGAAAGTCTTTCCTTAGTGTCACATCGACGAAAGACGGAATACTATCTGTTTTCTTACAGTGCGTCCGTCGAGTGTAATCAGATAAGGGAACCTACTTACCTATGGCAGAATATTCTTGAATCTTTCCCTATCTTCCCAACCACTCTAAACTTTCCTCCGGTCTGCATGCCCTGCATCCAAGTGATTCTAACCAGTTGTATACATATTCAAGCTCCACCTTTAGTGATCCCATCGAACTATGAAATAATTCAAGAAGCAGCAACACGCGTTGCAAGGACGCGTTGACGCGTGACGTCATACCAATTTACGAGTGCGTTTCACACCTCCTTCATGTCCAGACCGAACGGATCACATTTGGAATTCAGCTAAAAACAACAACATAGACGTAACAATTACGTCTGGTCTCCGAATAAGCAGTCTTAATTGCATTTTGGAGTCATTACCCTTGGGAACCATTTAAGCCGTTATATCCTAACATAGTAATTCCACGTTCAATACTATGTCGTACGTCATTAGGGACGCTTTCACGGACGAAGTATCCTCCCTATCATATTACTTAGGTTCGAATTTCTATTCATCGTACCTAATGAATAAATCTGATTGGTCCAGGTCTGCGGAATGTTCAGCGTCGGGCGGAACACGGCACGAGATTTCATTTGGGTGGGAATATAGGAGAATATGAAGCCTTGGAAATTTCCTGACTGGGTAGGTTGGAGAGACGTGGACATACGCCGCCCTTAAGATTACAGAAAATTCCCATAACGTTCTACACCTGACCTAGGTACGGCTCAACCTGAGCTGAGGCTTGGCTCGTTATGAAGTGTCAAAGTGTCGGTGCATTGCACGAGGTGAGGTCATGGGGTAACGTTAGAGCAATACGTGGTACCCTGATCACAGTGGCATTGTCATACTGTCTGCCTGCCTCTGAACCTGGAAATATGACGCTCGGATCTCCAAGTTCCATCATGTCTTCAGGTCAAATTAGTTCGGGAATCGAGCAAGGGCAAGGTACTAGTTCGGAATCATAGCAAGGGCCAGTTGTCCCATCTAATGATGAAAAGAAAATCCGAGGATCTTATCGATTTTTATCCTCAGTTAAGCCATCATCACCTGCCATCTTATCATGAGATCTTATCTAAAGCTTTGTTTGACGAGTTAGGACACAGCACACATTCTGACGCTCGATATAGGACCGATGTTCCTGATTATGGTACTAGAAGGCCAGGCTTCAATTTATCCATTAGGCCTCAAAGGGGTTCTAGGTACTCGATCAAACAGGATTAGAAAGGAAGGTCATCGATGCGCAATGTAGAATGCCTCACTATATCCTACCGATTTAATATCGATTTAATCTGAATCAGTAGTATAATGTATGCACCTGGAGCGCAGCATGAGGCTCATGGGGTTTCATTTTTCTTTTATGTAACTGGTCTATTCAAGTTGAGTTCACTTAGATATGCGAAGTAAGCTTTCGGACAGAAGCACATACAACCAACCGATCAGGCCTCACCAACACGGAAGGTGAGGGAGGATTGAAAAAGAACTCGGATGGCAATATGCGGATCGATCCTACCTCCAGTCCAACCATGCGGCAATCTGGGGTTTCTATCGAGTTGCTTCTCCTGATGCACGATGCTTATGCCTCCCCGTGGGGGTTCATATCCTAAGCGACTGGATTACCGACTTCGAAAAACAGCCTGAGCGAACTCTATACAGTAGATAGGACCTATCCTGCCGACGACGACATTTTTTATTATGGCATCTTTAGCGATACCTTCGTTATCATTGCCTAATTTGCCGTTTGTATTAATCACTAGTCTCTAGCGATTATCCCCGTGGGCCGTTGATATATCCGCTCCCACAGAGCACGCTTCCATTCAGTGTATGTACCAAAGTTGACATGTTCATACTCTAGAAATTGGCCTTCCATTGCACCTCGAGTTCACTAACTGGGCATTTCCCCTTGTTCCTGCTCTTCTAGACTCCTATAGGATACATTTTAATTCAATCCTCTTTACAACAACTTGTACCCCTGAAATTTTCTATTCAAGCTCACTCATCTCCATCTCTCACCTGCATCAATTCCCGTTGACCGTTGACATCTCCGTGTCCACATCCGTTAATTTAGGTTAATTCCAATACAATGACATGAGCACCCCTCTATTCGTAACCACCATTTTATAACCGATAAAATGTCCATTCACTCAGGTCCACCGCCGCCTCCACTATCCGTCCCTGTTGCCTCGCCGCTCCCATACACATTTGGTAATTCCGTATTCTGATCAACGTGCTCATTGACGCGCTCTCCTGTATTTTCAATTTAACGATCTCATAACCGACAAAAAAGTCTATTCGCTCATGTGCTTTGACACTGATGCCCGCTGATGGTCGTCGTTGAACGCTGAACGCAATCTTGACCGTTGACGTCTGTCTCCACATTCGGCAGCTATAATCAATATTATTTGACCATGAGTTTCACCAATTCACCTCGCCTGAACTTTCAAGCCCCATCTCCCAACCCAACCGATAAAAAAATTCTATTCAGCCACGTCCATTCCCATCGACCATTGCCATTCCCCGTCGACCGTTAACATCTCCGCTCGCAGTGCCCACTCTCATGGTCCCACACACATTTGACACCTCTACATAGCTCTACATTCAGCTTGGAAGCCACGAACATATGGTCATCATAGTAAATAATACTATTCAGCCTCGGTTCTCGTCATAACCGACTCCCGAGTAAAAAAAAAAAAACTGTTCAGCCACGAAAATTCTCATCGACCCTTGGCATCGACCGTTGTCCGCTGACAGATGGTGGCAGCTCCGTCACGGATCATTACTCATTCCATCTCATTTTCATTTCAGTCCGATAGGAAGTTTGACTGATACTTAGTAATTGTTTGGTAACTATCATAACAAAGCAAAGCGATTCCACAAATAAACACTGTCGCTATAATTAAACCCTATACTTACGAATAAGATGACTATACACTTTCACTGGTACGGTACCGTACGTGACTCTATAACTTTCTTCGTCATACTAGCTTATGAAACACAAATTCTTCAGAAAAATTCCATTCTAAAGTCTCACCTTGAATACGTACACTACTTTTTATTTAGGTTTTCTTTTTTCGTACCAGGGATATCTAAACATAGCCTTCAACACAAAAATTGCCTGACCATCGTGACCAAAAATGATTCACACTCTCCCTGCATCTCCGTCTGCGGTCGCGTCGCCCTATCCCTATCCTTCCCCTGATGTCATTGACATCATCTTCGGTAAATCCAAATCAACAAACACATTCCTAATGAATCG
>KN837114.1:726831-747133 GCA_000827215.1 Sphaerobolus stellatus SS14 | reverse complement strand
CAGGTATGTTGTTATTCATTAATGGTGGCACCAAGTCCTCTGATAAACAATCTTAGAAGAACTTACCTGTATTCCCAGAAGCTTTTTACCTTGTTAGGTGCAGATATGCTGAGTGGAAGTGTTGTGGAACTGCTAGGTAATGACTAGTGAACTTACGTCCGATATTATTAAGCTTCTTCTGAAGTCAGAATCCCTTGAGATTTAACATTCATATCTATATCGAGTTAATAAATAATCATATATACCTATATTTACCTGCCCCATTATCTCCCTCCATCGTGCAAGTCTGAGCGCAGACACTCTCAAACTACAGATCTCCGATCAAGTAATAGTGTCTTTCTCCTCACATCATGTTCAGTACTTCCTTCACAATTATTAGATGCCCTGGCCAGCGAAGAAATGCTATTATTCAACATTTAGGCTTACCGTACACCGTAATGCGCCGTTTACGGCTGTATACGGTCAGTATCCGTTCCGATGAGCGAGTTGCCAGACCAGTATACGGAACGGTTACGGTACTGATTGCGCCGTAAGTTGCCGTACACTTTACGGCCGTAACCGTTTACGGTACGGTGCGGAGCCCTAAACGACGTATTCAAGGAGCTCGATGGGGAGCGTTCCCTTGTGCATACCAGTCTTCTTTAATTTCAGGCTAGCCGTCGTTTGCGTGAGAGACTGGGTATCCACACGAAGGAAGAAAACATATCCTTGTTGCTTGATGTTCGTGGCCACTATGTATGAGTTATGTAAATAAGTAGTCCGTTCAAATGATGGAAAAAGATGAAAAAGTGAGAATACGATTGAATATGCTGAATTTAAAGTCAAGCTCTGTAGAGGGAAGTGGTGATGGTAGAGAGCAAGGAGGAATCACTGCTAATTCAATCATATTCCCTTCAACTCGATTGATGCCAGCTGCCGGAAGCGCATGTAAAATAGATGTAAGCGCTCCACACGCGGACCAATTACAATTGCAACCATCATCCAATGAAGATCAACTGTAGGTTACACGCTCGTAGCCAATTGAAGTCCATATTCTCTGTGCACCTGGTTCAACCACCGACTGGGAGATTTTACTGACGATGCCGGACATTTCAGGTCTTTGATATTGGTGGGAGTACACCATGTATGTACTGTATATTTTCTCGTATGAATTCAACTTGTTTCTCCAATGCTAACTACTGCCGCAGCTTTTTCGCTTTCTGTCACGCGCGCGCACCATTATTATCAGATTTTCCAGGTTTCCTCTGTCCTGGGATTGTGATGGGCCTTGCGATGGGTCTTGTCGTTGTACATACCCTCCCACAATTATTTGAAATTCCAAGCCAACCTTGGCTATGGAAGTTGTCTTTTATAGGTGCGCTTAAGGTTTATAAGTCTCTTTCTCTCCTCACCTCTAGCCAAATCATTCTCGTTGGGCAGGGTTATTTTCGTGATAATGTTGAAGCCATATTTGATCAACAACCCAAAAGTCGGCTTTGTCGCGGCTAAATATGCATTGTATTTTATTGGCAAGGTATTTAGGGCGACTGGTTTGATAAAGAGAGAGGAGAAATTAACCTTCTTTCAAGGTTCTACGGACTTGATTGAGTTTCCAAATAGTTACGACAATACCTCAGCAGAGTTCGGACACCTATGTTTTCTGCTCGAATATTAGTAGAATCTTTCAAAGGTCCGATATACCTTCGGAGGGGGTCCCACGAGATCAGCAATTTTCTCATGAGCTCCTTGAGCTAACCGTCAGCGTACAAGAAGGCCAGCTCATGTTAACCTGCCTCATCGTCTCCCTCGACTATGCCATCCACCATTACACGCGTTGGATTTGTTGGCCTATCAACATCGGGTTGGGCATCTGCCATCGATCCTCAGTCTTCATGACAAATTTCGTCTCGTCGCTTTGTGCACGCGTTCCAGCGACTCCGCTACTGCATTCGCAGAGTAATATTCCGCGGTGGTAGGAGCTCCCGTCAAACATTACCACGGTGATTCAAAAGAAATCGCTCAGGACGCCGAAGTCGACCTCGTTGCCGTAGTTGTAAAGCCAAAGGCTTATCTTATTAGCGTTCTTCCAGCTATTGAGGCAGGAAAGGATTTCTCCCTAGAATGGCCCGCGGGAGCCAATCTGAAAGAAACAATCGAGATTGCGGAGAAAACAAAAACGATGGGTGTAAGGTCGATGATCGGATTGCAATGCAGACAGTCACTGACTATTCAGAAAGTAATATAATTCCTCCATTGCGCCTCCTACTCGTTAATCTAATTAGGTATTTGAATGTAGGCCAGAGAGCTTGTCTAAACTGGTGCAATAGGGAAGATACTGTCAGCCAGTATTGTAAGTTTTGTGATATCATCGATAACTCATAGGCCTAATAACCTTGACAGATATCCTTGATTCCTCGCCAGAGTGGATTCTAGGATCCACTTATCAACCAATCCCACGCCTATAGCTGGGAAGCAAACGGGGGTAATTCAATATTCTTTCTGCATGTGATCTTTTAACTAATATTATTCGTTTAAGGTGCCACGATGTTAGACATCGCGTTAGGACATCATATGGAAGCTTTGAAATTTATATTAGGAGACTTCGAAACAATAAGTGCCTCGGCGATTATCCAATATCCAACAGCGACTTTCTTGGACAGTCAAGGAAAGACTACTGAACACTCCGTGAAAAACGCCGCGCCGTATCACGTTGCATTTCAAGGTTTATTGAAATCTGAAGCATTGGCTGTGTCATAATGCGCAGTGGTCAAGTATCGACTCCAGGCCGAAGGCAGGTATTATTGGAAATTGACGGGGAAACCGGCACTCTACATCTCGAAAACGATCAAGGTAGAGATAGGTCGTTTTTTTTACAACCGTAGAATGTTGAATAATGATGACTATTCACAGCTGGATCCAGCTTCCTTAACATATATAACCCGCGACTCTATCTAAACAATGAGCTCGTCGAAGTGAGTCCCAGAGGAATGATGGAAAATCTTTCGTCTGCGTGGAAGGAGTTAGTGAGCGGAATTCAAGGGAATTTTGCTACCATCAATGATGCTGTTCGAATCCGCATATTTTTGGATGCAATTACGCGCAATGTGAAGGAAGGTTGCACAATCAGATTGCGAAAACCCGTCCACTAAGAATACGGTTATACATCATGTTTCTTTTGCGTTGATATGCTTAATTGAAGTACTGTTTTGATCATTTCTCCGTTCATGCCAAGTTGGCATCGCATGCTACTCAAAATATGATTTAGCGATTTTGTTCTTCAAGCCCTAAGATCGACAAGGGGACGGTTCCCTACTTCTGATAGAACATTCCTATCTTTTGATATCTCTATTGACCCTACATGCTATGCACAGATTTCGTTACCAATTGGTGAACATTTACCATGATGTTACAGAAATTCTCCTTTGAACAAACTGCTCCTCCTGCCCTTTCGTCCTTACGGCCACTAACAGCCATCGACATCTCTCCTCTTCCTATTGGCTACCCCGGACATCACGGCCCAAATACACATCCTCCAAATACCTCACTAAATTCGTTTTGAATTAGCACAAGGGTGAGTGCTACTCTATTTACCTGGAACGTTATCTTCCAACTTAAATTACATATCCGGATACCTGAATCGGACGAAGTCGGGCCAGCCCGTATCGTATGGCTTACAGATATAATATGGAATATGAGCTTGGGAAAACAATCAACATCGCGTATGAGGGTTGTACTTATGCTTACTGTGGTATGTTGAGAAAATTCCCCCAAATTCCGTCTAAAAGTACTACCATAGATCTACATCCCGAGACGTCATATTAGATATTTTTGATGAAATATCTCCTTTGACTACTCTACGGTCGCGAGCATTATTTTCCAGAAAGTGCGAGGAAAAGTTTCTGGTTGTTAACGATAGTTCTTACGTTTCCACTTCGATGCAATTTGAATACAATCAACGAAAACTTGAGGTGGGGTGTTTGGATATATCTTAACCTCACAAATTAAAAGGACAAGAGGACTATTAATAGCGAAGACTTCGGAGGAACAATTCAAGAACTCATAATATCTTACTGTAAAGAATTTCATTAACCAAGTGCGCATGTCGTTCAATTGACCGCTGTACAAAGCTAACCCTTGTTGCATTATATATCAGAAATATCGGTAGCCGCAAGACAAAGTATGACTCAGATAGGGTCAAAAATCGATATTTAAGTTCCTAATCCGATGGGAATGCACTCCGTTTTGCCTATATCGCGCTTTAACGGCGTTGGTGCGTGACTATTAAGGATCTATAGCTATCAATTAATTACTCATAAATTCGTATTAAATAGGACAGTGCGGTGATTTTCATGCACAAATCCAGGGCTTTATATCCGAGGCATCGGAGGTAAGTACAGCGGAAGCCTCAAAGAGTTTGTTCCTGCTCCACTCTTTTCTTACGCTTCAGAAGGAGTCGGTAAAGTAAGCCGTCATGTGAAGGGTCCAGTCTCAGCTGGACTGCCATTAGCAGGCACGTAAATCAATACCAGTCAAAAAAACGCGTCGCAAAACGTAAAAGTGACAGCGTGAGTTACCGACTTTCCGTGCGTTCGATTGTGGGGCCAATTGACTTCTCTTTTTTCAGATGTACTGAACTGTAGCTTGTTCGGCAACATAATCACCACGGAATGCGCCAAAACCCCGCAATCTTTGTTCGTACCACAATCCATAGAGAGAGATGGGTCTACCATATTTATTAATCGATATAAAGGGATCCATATCTTCGTGCTCGGGAAAGAGGTTAGTGACGTCACTGCTAGTGATGAACCGTGCGCAGTCTTCGACGAGGCCACGATTTTGGTATGTCACTCATGTACAACTGACATCACCACCGCCGTCGACAGTTGTCAGGGTCAGACTGGCGGGGGCATTATGAACCTGCAGCTCCGTAGCATCTCATTGGGCAGAAGGTTGACATTGACAGAAGAGAATCGGAGCTCAAACCTTTGATGGGGCCTCCACTTTCCGCACAGTGACCAGTGCCATACGGTTTTGTACGTATACGTGCATCGATAAGTCACAATGTTGGGAGAATTTCCATACCGACAAGGCATACATGTATTTTGACTGTACTACGCTCTGAATTTTGTCATTTGGGGCTTCCGATCAGAGTACTGATGGTGCCGAATCAATCAACTTCTGCGGTTATACTTTTGCGTACGTACGCCTTCTTGCTTTGTGACTACCCCTCTCAACTCTATGGGTTTTCTCAGGTCCTCTTGCGGCTCCACAAAGCTGGCTTCCGATGGACAAGAACAACTACGCTGTACGGGAGAGCGCTTCGGAACTTTCCTCGACCAATGACCTTCGCCAATGATGACGACTTCCCCTCGACCTTCTCTATAAAACAGATCCTTATGTGTTAAACCTTCGAACCATTCGGCCAGTCTCAGACTTGATACTCCAAACTTCGAGCTTCCTCGACAATATGGTTGCTATCAAAACCTTTCTTGCATTTTCATCCATCGTGAGTTTCAAGCCTCCCATTTTATTTTATTTAGAATAAAGAATATATTTATCCAGTATTTATCAGGGTGTAACCAATGTCGTCTTCGCATTGGGACCTCCCGCCATAGTTTTAGGCACTTCTGGGAATTTTGTTGTGCTTGCTAAGAGCGGAATATCGACTGTACCAAATTCAGCAATCAGTGAGTAAAGATTCTATTTTTTACATTGTTTTGTGTTTTGTTTGTACTGGGCTTGCTCAAGCATTTTTTCTGTCGATAGCTGGAGATATTGGGGTCAGTCCCGTATCAGCGTCCGCCATTACTGGGTTTTCCCTCACCATGGATCCCTCCGGAACATTTGCGACATCCACCCAGGTAGTCGGAAGCGTATTTGCGGCCGATTTTACAGCACCTACGCCTTCAAAACTTACCACTGCCGTGTTGGACATGGAAACCGCCTTCACGGACGGCAATAGTCGTACGGATAATGCTGTTGTCAATGTCGGAGCCGGTTAGTAATACTTTAACTTTTTCTGTTTGAACGACGATGTCTTAGATTAATACATATAGGCACCCTCACTGGTCTAACACTCGCCCCTGGTCTATATACATGGTCCAATAACGTCGATGTTGTTACGAGTCTGACTTTATCGGGATCAGCAACTGACAGTTAGTACATTCGCACATCTTTTCATATCACGAGTTGTGACAAATTGAATCTGCAGCTTGGATCCTCCAAATCGCCGGCAAACTTAACGTAGCCTCCGCCCAAAGTATCATCCTCAGCGGTGGTGCTCTTGCCGAAAATGTCTTCTGGGTGGTATCCGACAGTGTCAGTATAGGTGCTAACTCCAATTTCGCCGGCATACTGCTTGTAGCAACAGATGTTACTCTTGTTACCGAATCGACTATAAATGGACGGATTCTGTCGCAAACAGCGGTGGCACTCCAGAAGGCTGCTGTTATAATTGAGCCGCCACCCGTCGTTCCCCCGACTCCTGCTCCTACTCCTACTCCTACTCCTACTCCCACCCCCACCCCCACCCCCACACCTACACCTACACCTACACCCACACCCACTCCTACACCTACGCCGACGCCGACGCCGACGCCGACGCCGACACCGACACCGACACCGACACCGACACCGACGCCGACACCGACACCGGCACCAACACCGACGCCCACTCCGACACCAACACATACCAGCACAGTCACCGTTACTGCATCACCTACGTAAGCCACAGTTTATTTCTCTCAAACAAATTTTTATCTGACGCGTCAGGCACAGCTCCGTTCCAATTAGTCAATGCAACACTGGGAATGCACAGTGCTGTAATTCCACCTCATTATCCACCAACCCGGTGACTGCGCTGCTTCTCGGACTCCTCGGTGTTGTCGTACATGGTGTTGACGTTCTCGTTGGAATTACTTGCAGCCCAATCAACCTTCTCGCCATTGGAGGTCCCAACTGGTGCGTTCTATAATGCGACACACATTTATTTTGAAAAGTAAATTGACTTTGTAAATAGCTCTCAGCAGCCCGTATGTTGCACAAATAATAACTTCAACGGCATCGTGAGTACCTTGGGTTTATCTCTAAAATTTTTGTCGCAGCCACTGAATTCGGCGATTTAGGTCAATATCGGCTGTACTCCCATTAGCCTTTAGAATCTGCGGATAAGCGTCCTTCACGGTGATAGAATATATTATGACTATATATATAGCTCCCAGAGCCTTGCAGTATATAATAAGAAATTATGATTCCTTTCCTTACTGTGGGATTAATGATGAGTTTAAAGCATAGAATACATGATATCTTGACAGGAAGCCCTCGTCTACAGAGGACTCAGGTTCTCGACAGCCTTGGACGCGTCTTTAAGGAGCAAAAACTCTTCCGGAGCTCGTTGTAAAAGACGACTGATATCGTTCACACATTGGATAGCACTGAATATCTGAAAATATATAATATAAAGGAATAATACAACTCGAAAAAAATAATCACACATCCAAATCTAATCCGCCTAACATTTTCAAAGTCGGCCACAGAGATACAACGCCATAGACATGCCGCCCGTGTAATACGTATCCATCCATACCAATTTCTTAGCGACAACCTAAGTCAAAAAATATTATTAGCCTTCATCGATATTCGTAAAAGAGAGAACATACCATACTATCAACAACAACAGGAGCGGGTGATTTGGACTTGATAGGTTTCACAAGCATCGTACGTATATTAAACCTATCCAGAGAAGACAACACTTTAAGCGCAACCTATAGAACATCTTCCATTAGCCTCATGCTAGAACTGAGCAAGAGAAAATACTCGCCTTCGCAGCATCAATAACAGCAGCCGTCCGTCCACCATCATTGGCAGCATCATTGAAGAGTTGCCACAATGCAGGCCATTTCTGCTTGCCTTCCTTCTGCTTGTAAATCTGCTTCCCAGCAATGGAAAGCCAGATCAATGCAGCCTCGAGCTCAAGGCCAGCAGGCGCGTCCGAGATCTCGACGTCGTCAATGTCGGCGACTTCGTCTTCTGATTCGGTGTTGGAAGCGGTATCGGGATTGTATTCGTCGTCTGAACCGTCTGAATCGACGTCTAGTTCATCGAGTCGAAGCCCACGTGCTTGGGAGGATATCGAGGTCATACTGAGATCGGCATCCTCATCGAAGCTCTCGTCAGCATCGGCCGTAGCGTTCTCCTCAGAGCCTTTCTTTAAAGCAGCGCGGAGAGTCTTTTCAGCGAATGAACTGACATCGATGCCTGCTTCGACCCAAATGCGAGCTATGAAGCGCTGCGAGTTGAGATATTGGGCTCGTGCTGCCGCCGCGCCCGCCGTCCTAGTAACGCGATTCTTGCGTCCCGGTTTGCCACCTTCGAGAACGAATTGAACTGGAGAGGAGCTCCGTTCACGTGCTGAGAGAGGTAGGTGGAAGTCTGAAATGCGAACCCGTCTCATGTCGAAAGGCTAAGCATACGTACTATCCCATCCCTCCTGCGCGACGGCAAACAACAGTGGCAAGTGAGACCATCCACCAGGTGCGCCGCGAATCTTCCATCTACTGCTGGCTGTATCAGCGGCGCGACTCATCTTAACACCTTTGATGAAGGCAATGCTCCGGTCGTGCGTGGTCACATCTTCCTCAGCAAGGGTAAAGATGCGTTCCCAGAGGCTCCAGAAGAAGCTCTTGACGCCTAGAGTGTCGCTAAGGCGAGCCTTGTCATCGTTGAACGCGGTCAAGACGACCTTTTGAGAATGGCGAATGGCTTCAGTGATGAGCGTGGGGATGGGGTATGTCGTGTCGCGCAGGCTGGCGATGATGAAGTCGATTTGACCAGGTGGTGCGGCCATATAAGAGACAGACATCGAGGGGAGTTATGAAGAAGTGGTGGGCGTCGTATAAAGCAGAGGTAGACTGCTGAGGTTCTCGTTGTCGTTGAGCATGCCTTTTATACGAGCCTTCGGCGTCGACCTCTTTTGTATCCGCGAGGATCAGAGAGAGTCACACATCGTTGAAAACAATGTCTAGCCTCTAAAGGCTAGACTAGAACGAATATTCGTACGAAAAATTGCGAGACCATGAGGAGGAACGTCAAAGGAGATTTTGGGATGCAACTCACCTTATCTCGTAGATATTTCGTTCCTGGCTGTCATGGCAATATAGTATAGACTTTGGATAACATCCTTAACACCGCCGGTATCGTAGAAGGTGGAGATTCTGCGTAGATTTTGAAGATAGTTGCGGTTAAGATCACCGTGCAGCCACGGTGTGGGCGTATGTGGTCGCAACTCAAGCAAACCCAAACAAAGATTACTTCTCTCTCCACCTCTTCACCGTGCTCTTTGAACAAATTTATTCTATTCAGTCATTCAAGCTACGGACAAATGAACCAAACGATATTACTTTATTTGAGCTACTTCCTTCAAAGCGAATATCGAGCGAAGTGAGGAACTTCCTTAACTTGGTTGGTTCAGTTCCCTACTTCTGATGGAACATTCCTCTCTTCTGATATCTGTTTCACTCCTACATGCTATGCGCATATGTTACTACCAATTCGTGGACATTTACCTCCTTGGTTCAGTTCCCTACTTCTGATGGGACATTCCTCTCTTCTGATGGAATATTTCTCTGTTTCGCCCCTACATGCTATGCATAGATTTCACTACCAATTCGTGGACATTTATCATGATTTAACACGAATTCCCTTCCAAACCGCTTCTCCTGCTTCCCCAGATTCCGTCGGAAATTAATATTATAGATCTGGATCCCGAGAATGGCGAGAACTCTTACATTTCCGTTCTGATTCCGTCAAACGAAAACCTAGAAGTGGGTGTTTGGATATGTTACTGCCAAACACTTGAAGCAGAGGAATCGATGCCCAAAGTTGTCATTTTGTGCTTCCTATCACGATGTATATCATTTTCTTCTTCCGCCTCCAAATGCAGCTTTAGGTGAAGACTCGTTAGCTTGTATAGCCTTACATGAGGCGGCCAGTTGATCCACGCTGTTTCAGGTAATCTCTTAGGTTCAACAAGCTATATGCAGTGCTCAGTTTCTCGACAGTCTGAATTTACTATATACGGACAGTGCCCATTGTGCACCTACCTGAAAACACAAGGTCACAAACTGCCTATAGACGCATATTGCAGACAATGGGCCGTCATGACATTGTGTTTAAATAGTGAACCGATCTGGCAATGGTGAACCTCAGGTTTCCTATATTTTATAAAATATTTATAACAGGAAACGGGAGCTATATTAGTCTCAGCCCGCTGGAAACGACAGTGAGGAGATATCCGAAATACCATCGATCAAAGTGTATCCACCTACCTGCGTTATCTTACGTCCGCGTCTGACAAAAGAACTGATAACTTCGGGATAAATCACCCATTGTTTGGAGCTTCTATAGGGTTCCAGCAAAGTACCCGCATTGAGCTCTATTCCTGATAAGGAAGCGTGTCTATCGCAGTTGCACAGCACATCGATATTGGAATCTTTAAGCTCCATCTAATCAGCCCAATGGCACGTTGTACGCATTATATTATATAAGGGAACAAAAATCACGAAGGTACCCATTGCGAGCTTCTAACCTCATACCTTAAAACATTTCTTGCACTTTCATCCATCGTGAGTTTCAAGCCTCCCTTTTTATTTTATTAAGAATAGAGAATATAATTATCCAGTATTTATCAGGCTGTAACCAACGTTGTCTTCACATTGGGACCTCCCGCCATAGTTTTAGGCACTTCTGGGAATTTTTTTGTACTTGCTAAGAGCGGAATATCGACTGTACCAAACTCAGCAATCAGTGAGTAAAGATTCTATTTTTTTTACATTGGTTTGTGTTTTGTTTGTACTGGACTTGCTCAAGCATTTTTTCTGTCAATAGCTGAAGACATTGGGGTCAGTCCCGTATCAGCGTCCGCCATTACTGGGTTTTCACTCACCATGGATCCCTCCGGAACATTTGCGACATCCACCCAAGTAGTTGCACCTATGCCTTCAAAATCCCGTATCAGCGTCTGCCATTACTGGGTTTTCCCTCACCATGGATCCCTCCGGAACATTTGCGACATCCACCCAGGTAGTCGGAAGTGTATTTGCGGTAGATTTTACAGCACCTACACCTTCAAAACTTACCAGTGCCGTGTTGGACATGGAAACCGCCTTCACGGACGGCAATAGTCATACAGATAATGCTGTTGTCAATGTCGGAGCCGGTTAGTAGCACTTTAACTTTTTCTGTTTAAGGCGGTCTCCATGTCCAACACGGCACTGGTAAGTTTTGAAGGCATATGTACTGTAACATCAGCCGCAAATACGCTTCAAACTACTTGAGTGGATGTCGTAAATGTTCCGGAGGGATCCATGGTGAGTGAAAACCCAGACGCTGATACGAGACTGACCCCAATGTCTTCAGCTATTGACAGAAAAAATGCTTGAGCAAGCCCAGCACAAACAAAACACAAACCAATGTAAAAAAAATAGAATATTTACTCACTGATTGCTGAGTTTAGTACAGTCGATATTCCGCTCTTAGCAACTACAACAAAATTCCCAGAAGTACCTAAAACTATGGCGGGAGGTCCCAATGCGAAGATGACGTTGATTACAGCCCGATAAATACTGGATAAATATATTCTCTATTCTAAATAAATTAAAAAGGGAGGCTTGAAACTCACAATGGATGAAAGTTCAAGAAAGGTTTTGATGGCAACTATATTGCCGAAGAAGCTCGAAGTTTGGAGTATAAAGTCTGAGACTGGTCGAATGGTTCGAAGGTTACACATAAGGATCTGTTTTATAGAGAAGGTCGAGGGGAAGTCGTTATCATTGGCGAAGGTCATTGGTCGGAGAATGTTCCGAAGCGCTGTTCCGTGCAGCGTAGTTGTTCTTGTCCATCGGAAGCCAGCTTTGTGGAGCCGTAATAAGACATGAGAAAACCCATAGAGTTGAAAGGGGTAGTAGTCACAAAGCAAGAAGCCGTACGTACACAAAAGTATAACCGCAGAACATCAGGAAATTTGGCAAGTGTACATAAACTATATAGCGCTATCATAGCTTTTATAGCATCCTATAGCGTTCGTGGAACGAGCGTTTATGCCAGGAATGCTATATATCACTATATAGTTTATGTACAACTTGCCAGGTTTCGTGATGAAGTTGATTGATTCGGCACCGTCAGTAATCTGATCGGAAGCCCCAAATGGCAAAATTCAGAGCGTAGTACAGTCAAATTACATGTATGCCTTGTCGGTATGGAAATTCTCCCAATATTATGACTTATCGACGCACGTATACGTACAAGACCGTATGGCAGTGGTCACTGTGCGGAAAGTGGAGGCCTCATCAAAGGTTTGAACTCCGATTCTCTTCTGTCAACGTCAACCCAGTGGGATCTTACCTGCTGCGCTATCTTTCAACTCCATATCTAGAGAACTGAATGGGAAAAACTACCGTTATAGTTTCCAATATAAGTTCATGATGCGGGCAGCATCGGGTATGAGCTTGCTTGAAGGCTAAAAGCTCCCCAAAATGTGAGCCTGCCGTGAGTCCGTTATCTGTCCAAAGGCACGTCGATTACACTAATCACTGGCACTCCAGAGCTAGACAGCGAATCGGTGCCTTCAATACATTCGAGTATTCTCGTTCTTTAATATGTATCTGTGCCTAGGAACTGTCTGGCCATGTGCCTGGTACGCTGCCCATAACGCAGTTTCTCCTCCTAGGACTCATCAAAGATGGTTGTGTTCTGACTGTTGGATAGCACGGTCTGTTGGAACAGCTAGTTCAAGAATGTGCTTTGGCTTAATAGGCTTAACAGTAGTTCTAACTCGGTATCACATTCACCTTCTTTTGTTCCTATGTGTTGATGACCTCCACACGCTATCGATCGAAAATTCTGCAAGATCAAGCCTCAGAGTCAGGACTCTAGCGCACCGTGTCTAACACGACATTCAAAGTGTTCCTTTATAAGTAGAAAAGATACTGGTGATCTTCGCAACTTACACTGAAGCTAATATTTAACATTGAATATTAGTCTCAATCGAAGAAGAACTTAAGACACCGTGCGGAGCGGGCACTGAAACAGGCGTGCTAGGTGTGTGGGCAGACAACCAGTTTTATTTTATTTTCGGATTCTATTACTGATAGTATGTGCAGCTGGTCCTCGTGAAACATTCCAAAACGAGAATCGATGACCCTAGGGTATGATTATTTTCTCATACGAGGTCTTAATGAATTGTAGCACGGGCGTAGTCCGTTCGAAGGAAACGCCGGCCAAAGATCTATGGGAAGCATGTTCCCCACTTGACGGCTATTCTAGATCGTGTATTTTCCAACATCAGGAAAGTTGACACAGTCCGAGTAGCGCTATATAGTCTACATAGTGGCCTTAGAGTCCCTAGCTTCTTTAGCGTGTCCACCACTAGAAAAGGAGCCCTAGCAGCCTTAGCGAGGACCTTAGCGCTGTACTGTCATCGTTGCTGACAGCTAGCCACGTGCTATATAGCATGATAAGTTGAACCTGTAGAATACCTAGCACCGGCTATCCCTCTCTATCAGACTACGTCCCAGATGTATTCCCAGATATATTTAGGTGCAAATATATAATAAATAAAAAATCAGGATTTTATCACAGCATGGGTATTAGAATATATACAATTATAAAGAACAATTATGATGAAGCTTTGAGGGGGAAAGGAGAGGATCTATGGAGAGTATTGGAGAGAAACCATGTAGTAGCAGCAAGTTATATGGGGAGCAAAATTCAATGGTAGGCTGGTGAAGAATACAATGAGTAATACCATTAGCTGATGATCACATGCACATGAAAGGCCATAGCTGAAATCTTCCAAGGATCCTGAGTTTGTGTAAGATCATATGACCTAGCTGCAGCATTTATGATTAGTCCCTTATAACCAATTAAAGTGTTAATACAACATACCACTATCAAAGACCAACTGAATGCAATATCATTGCTATGACTTCCCAACAATCTCCTAAGCCTAACCTGTGAGTCTGCATTGATAGCCAACAAAGAGTAAATAGCCAAAGAAAGTTGTTGGTAAACCAGACAGATAGACAGCAGCAAGAGTGATCAAACATAACCAGTATACCAGGCAAGATACCAGACACAAGAGATGATGAGACGAGAGCATAAGCGCACATCTGACAGGAAGATCGGATTGCTTGAAGAGGAACTTTTGAGGACTCAATTTCAGGAGTTCCAGATGGTAGCGACAATATTATGGCTGTAAGCATGTCGGAATAAAAATCATGGAGATAATAGTCTGCTGTGCAGTTCAATAGAGAGAGGTTGTAGTACATGTGACTTGTTGAAACTGCACTTCACAATCTGCATAAAAATATAATGTGAAAGAAGGGAGAGGGCGAGAGCCTGCCAATCCTTAGCAAGCCTTAGCAGTCTTAGCCTAGGTAGGGCTATCTAGCACATCAATGAGCTAGAAAGATATTTAGCTGCTCATGTCAACTTTCCTGATGAAGTGTCCTTTTGAGACACATGTGCTAATCATATAACAAGGCCTCAGCATATAAATGTGACATTAGACTTGTTCATAGCACTTTAGGCTGAAGAGATCTTCACCTGTCTGCTCTGCCTTATCACCTTAGATCACTATAAGTGGGGATGGTGAAGCCATTCGTTGGTTGACCAAACCATACCTGATAGACTTTGCGAAACTGTTACATCCTGATACAGAATACACCTGGTATACCATGCGGAAGTAAGTCAATGTTTCTGCACGAAAATGTCAATGACTTGTACTGAAGGGACTTGGCTTCAACTTGTGTGTTGCACCCTGCTGAGTCGTAGGGTGTCCTTACTTCAGAGTTCAAGAGTGAGATATAAAGACGAAGCCAAACGGGAACGAAACCTGAGCAGAGAAACAGACAAGAGGAGAGTTAACAGATAATATGTGATTCAATTTCTGACTGAGTAAAAGTAGATACAAATGAGCATATTTAAATATAAATAACCGAGCAGAAAAATATTGGAGAAAAAGATAATCAAAGATGAATCAGAAAGACATAATTGGTGTATGATGGTGTGATAATACACCATGCAGAGCCAATGGGAAAATAACGTAATTAATGAAGGATCAAGTACATCAGCTGAGTCGCAAGCGAAAAAGGAAAACATGAGGCAGAGATAAGACAGATAAGGAAAGATAAGAGAAATCTGGTCAGAAAACATATGAAAGGGCAACATGAGAATAACAGAAGTGAACTTAAAAGCCACACGGGAAAGAAGGCTGCACAGAAAAGGTCTGAACGAATGAATACAAAGTGAATGGGTCAAATGTAATGAATAGAAATAATAGAAATAATAGCCGGTTGGATCAATACTTGACAGAAACTTCCTACCTATATGTAGACTGCTAAAGCACTCACAATATGATGCACTGGTCTTCTTTGGTTCACTTAATGAAAAGTTATCAATTGGTTTCAATAATAGAAGCTTGTTATGGGCTAATCCTAACGAAGGGTTCCGAAGCGTGACCGAAGTTACGAACGAAGTCACACTAAAGAACGAAGGGTTAGAACCGAAGGACTTGGATTCAACGTCGTAGGTTGCGCCGCCTCGAAATGTACGTGTCCTTAATTTGGAACAGATTAGAACCAACAATATAAGAGCGGATTCGAATACCGAAGCTCCAAATGAAGTGTTCGAACGAAGTCTGAACGAAGTCCCGAACGAAGGTAGGACTTTGGAGTAAGATCAAAGGTTCAAGGTAAAGTTTGGAGTTGATCTTCGAAGGTCGTATTCGGTTCGGAAGTAATAGAGGTCTGAAGTATATAGAGGGAATGAGCACTAGGCTCGAGTTATAGGACTGATATACACTAAGGACTATAAGGCTTAATGGGCTAATTTCCGACTGGAGAAAACTAGCTAAGATACATGTACTTATATACTATAAGTCCATGAACGAAAGCGGAAGGAAGTCTTACAAACAAATAAGTCAAATGCGGAACATAACACAAATTAAAGTGATAGAACAATGGGTATATGCGTATTGTCAAATAGCGAAGGTTCGAGGGAATATATAAACGAATAACGTGAATGATAGAAAAGGTATGACGGACAAATATGCAATACGAATATAAGCGAACGGAGGATATATCATGAGAACAATAAGCGAACGGAAATATGCCATAAGAAAAGATAAGCGAACGGAAACAATGCAAATGAACTAGGAATGGGCATGACGAAGTGTCACCTGTCGAAATAGAAGAAGTGTTGAGGACCAATTGTGCCAGGTCCAGGGAAGACTAATAATAGTCTTATGGAATAGTGGAGCGGATAGTGTGATAGAAGGAAGTATGTGGGCAAAGGAGTTGCCCTCGGGATCAAGAAGAAGTCGGGATGTGGGCAAAGGGTTTGTTGTACAGATACGAAGACAGGATGAGAAGCGAAGTCAAACGAAGTAAGATGGAAGTCGAACGAAATTCAAACGAAGCTCTCCAAAGGTGTTACGACCTGATACGGAATACACCTGGTAAGCCGTGTGGAAGTAAGCCAATGTTTCCGGTCGGAAACGTCAATGACTTGTACTGAAGGGACTTGGCTTCAACTTATGTGTTGTGCTCTGCACGATCGTAGGTTGTCCCTACTTCCGAGTTCAAGGGTAGAGTTGAGAGTAAAGCTGAGCGGGAATGAAACCCGAGCAGAAAACAGACAAGAGTAGAGTTAACAGAGAATACGAGATTTGATTTCTGACTGAGTAAAAGTAGATACAAATGAGCATATTTAAATATAATTAACTGAGCGGAAAAATACTGGATAAAAACATAATCAAAGATGAATCATAAAAACATAATTGGCGTATTGATATGCTGTGCGGAGCTGGTGGGAGAATAACGTAATTAATGAAGGGTCAACTAATCAGCTGAATGATAAGTGAGAAAGAGCACATGGTGCAAAAGATAAAACAGATAAGAAAGATAACATAATCCGGTTGGAAAACAATTGGTTGAGTCAACAAGAAAATAATAAGAGTGAAAGCCACGTGGGGAAGTAAGCCACGCGGAAAAGGGTCTGAATGAACGAATACAAAGTGAATGAGTCAATTGAATACAACATAGATAGAATATAAGCCGGTCAGATCAATACTTGACAGAAGGTATGTGACCTTCTCCAAAGCTTCGTAGAGGTGAAACGAAGTCATGTGTTGTGACACTTAAGCACGGGGCTTAACAAAGCTGTAATATTCCTGTATGGAGGCATCACTGTATTATGCATGGACATGCATTTATGTCTTTGTGTAGTGTCATTTATTATTTTGCTGTGGACCTGGTCAGTGTCTTGGTGGACTTGAGCTATAATGAGGGTGTTTTATGGTTATGTAACTAACATTGACATATCTTTTTGCAGCTGATTAGTGTTATATGGTGTTACAAGCTGATCCTAATGATAGGTTCCAAAGCATAACCAAAGTAACGAATGAAGTCACACTAAAGAAAGGAAAGTTAGAACCGAAGGACTTGGCTTCAACGTGCATGGGTTGCGCCTTCTCGAAATGTATGTGTCCTTAATTTGGAACAGATTACAACCAACAATATAAGAGTGGAGTCAAATACTGAAGTTCTGAACAAAGTGTTGAATGAAGTCCTGAATGAAGGTAGGACTTCAGAGTAAGATCAAAGGTTCAAGGTAGAGTTCAAAAATGATCTTGGAGGTTCATATTCAATTCAAAGGCTAATTGAGGTCTGAGGTGTATAGTAGAGAAGAGAGCACTAGGCTTGAGTATGGGAATGATATACATGATGCTAATTTCCGACTGCAGAAAACTAGCTAAGATACATGTACTTATATACTATAAGTCCATGGATGAAAGAGGAAGTGAGTATTACCAATAACTAAATCAAGTGTGGAGCAGAGCATGACATAAAGTGATACAAACAATGCATATATGTGTATTGTCGAATAGTGAAGGTTCGGGGGAATCTTTAAATGAATAATGTGAATGATTGAAAAGGTATTACAGACAAATATGCAATAAGAAATATAAGCAAATGGAGGATATGTCATGATAACAATAAGCAAATGGAAATATGTCATAAGAAAAGATAAGTGAACAGAAACAATACAAACAAATTGGAAACGAACATGACGAAGTGTCACCTGCCAAAATAGAAGAGTATCAAGGACCAATTGTGCCAGGTCTGAAGGAGGCTGATAATAGTCTTCCAGAATTGTGGAGCAGATAGTGTGATTGAATGAAGTAGGTGGGCAAAGGTGTTGCCCCTGAGATCAGGAAAGAAGTCAAAGATGTGGGTCAAGGGTGTATTGTGCAAACACGAAGATGAGGTGAGATGCAAAGTTGAACAAAGCTCTCCGAAGCTTTGTGGAGGTTAAACGAAGTCACATGGTGTGACACCTAAGCACAGGGCTTAACATTGGGGATAGGCAATGCCTAGGTATTTCGAACTCCGATGTGCACTTTCCCATGCGCCAAATGTACCCTCCAACTGGTCACAGGCAGATAAAATCAGCCACAACAGTTAGGAGTATATTTCATTAATGAGAACTGTTCTTTAGATTATTATATAATTGGTGTTTTAGGTGGATTTCTAAATATGTCGAAATTACGTGAGATCCAGTACAGATCTATGCTCTAACATGCGATTTTTTACAATCCATGTTGAACACCATTGATAGAATATCTCTAGAATCAATTCTGATGTGTTAATTTTCTCAAACCAGTGATGTGGCACTTGTAATGCAAGGGCGGGCTGTTGCAACCCAGAAGCCCGTGACAGAGATGTCACATTTGCGTCACGTTGTGTCAAGACGCGTCTTGTACCTGCCTTGGACACGTCAGTATTAGCTCAAGGCATGTCTAAAGCATGCCGAAGAGGGACAAGACCCCAATGTACCTTGCAACGTCATCAAACCGGGCGCGATCTGCTGCGCAGAAAGGCAATATGGCATGCGCTTGGTTGGCTCGAGACAAGGTAGCTGATAATGATGATGATTCTGACAAAGAGAATCAATCCCACAGGGCCTAATTATCATTGCAGGATCGAGAGACGCTATATGAACGAAAATTCTATCTGCTTAAAGGAGAGGCTCCAGATTTTTCTAATGTGAAACCCGAGGGAGGGAGTGAGATAGGAGGTTACAGTGACCAAGAATAAATGTATTTCCAGCTATATTGCTTCATGTACACACTTTAATTAGTTTAGAAATGCTAATATACTACAATATTAATTTTATAGTATTTTTCCCTAATTATCCTGCAAGGTTCCAATAGGTTTTGCGTAGAATATGACAATTTGCCACGGATTCTCAATGAGGCGCTTATGTAAGCTGTCACAGGTGCCACCTAGGCATTGCCTATCCCCATTAACATATGCCCACATGTGATACTGTAGGCAGGCAAGGATGGCAATCTCAATCTACGCTCCCTCTGTTATGTATGTTGCACTTCCATAGCTCAGTACAACAGTAGAGGACAGCAATCTATATCTGATGGTCATGACTGACTGGTTTGACTCTGTCAGAAATCCATCTGTGTGGTGTCACTCTCATTTCTTAGCAAGTCATGGTATCTTTGGATATCCCCTTTCATAACTATTTTTTTCTTATGGAATTGTTAATCCTATCCATGTAGATTTGGTCATGAGTTCACAGTAACTTTATTTCTAATCAGATATTTATGGCCACAAATCTGCTTGAAAGATATCTTAAAGACCTGAATAGTACAAAAATTACTTGAGTCACTCAACTAAGAAACATCAAGCTAGGTTTCCTATCCTGAAGTGTAGTGAATATCACATACAATGACCACTAACTACCATAGAATTTCAAATGTTTTATTTACCTGGTGACAATTTCAAATCTGTTGATCTTGTACCTTTTGAGGTGTTAATTTGTTCAGCAATGATAAATATCTGTTGTTGATATTCTCATTGACATTGTCCCGCTAATGTAAGTATTAGAAAGTTCTCCTCTGATAAGGCATGTGTGTCAGGGGACGACCCTAAAATTCCATTTTACAGTCACCCGGACTCCACTTTAGCACTCACCAACCAGATCTCGGAGTTTGAGACCCCTACAGTTGTATATCCATTACTTACTTTCCATTGTACGGGAATGGAGACACAAGTGGCCTCCGAGTCACAACTCATCAAGCTCATTCTATGTTTTCAGATTCTGATCATAGGCCCTTGTTATGGCTGGAGAGCAGGAGGTTAGGATGGATGCAGTGGCTGTAAGGGCAACCCTCGGAGCCGAGCGGACGTCACGCAGAGCTAGCAGAGGGGAAATCCAAAGCGATATAAGTAAATGAAATATATACACGCGA
>KN837114.1:641941-720696 GCA_000827215.1 Sphaerobolus stellatus SS14 | reverse complement strand
AATCCCGCGCGGAATCGCTTCCAGAGGGTGCTTGACGCGAGGGATAATTCCGGACGGAAAGGTTCCGGGCGGAAATCTGGAGGCGTCCCCTGACAGTGGCGGAGTTCCGAGTCCGCATTCAGGGGCATAGGTTAGTGTGTGGTCAGGGTAGTCCATATGGTCTTTATTCTGTTATCTCTCGTTCCTTGTTCCTGATGTTCATGTGGTCCCCTTCTTGTGTATTTCTTGGCATCGATGGTTCCTGATTATTCACAGTATTTATTAGGCTCGCACTAGCAGAGACAATCCAAGACTTTCTCTTTGGATTTCCCCTCTGCTAGGTGAGATTCCCCCTTTCTGTGTTTATGGTTGTTATTGATTCACTTTGGATTTCCCCTCTGTTAGCTCTGATGTGATGTCTGTCGGAGTCTGAGGGTTGCCCTTACAATGTGCCTGTGTGGATATATGATGGCTATGTGTCTCCACTGGCATTTCCAGTACCCTTAACATAGGAACTGCTTTGTGAGGTCTCCAAGGTATCATGATAATTATTTAAGTGATTAAGCTTTGCTGCTAGCTTCTAAACCTTAGTAATTTTGCAATAAATCTGTTTAATACTGAAGCAAGTTGTTGAACATAGATTGGTGAATTGGGGACACAAGAACATTCTCGAAGCATTATAGTTAGATATGGAATGCTAATGGATATCAATTTCCTACAGATCTCCGACCTTTTGATTGTCACAGTCCTTTGATGGCTGTGCTGCAATGGCTTTGATTAGCTGGGTGACTGGTGATAATAATTAGGCACAAAACAGCTCTTTAATATTTATTTGCCTCATAAACTTGTAACTGCAGTCACTGGTACAATAGTAGGAGCTTACAATGTCAATGAAAGTTAGTATAGAAAAAATTCATAGAAGAAAAGTGGAGCTGATGTGTTGGGAATGCTGTGAGGTGGACTAACCAAAGAAGGTGGTGGACCCACATGGGAAAGTCATTATATTCCTAATACTATCAGAGCTGACAATACATATAGTGACCCTTGATCTTCTATTTCCAGTGGTCCTGGATGTCATTCCACCTATTACCAGAATCACAGAATCCCTTATCACCCTTCCTATCACCAAACACATTCAACCTGCTGGGGTAGCAAGTTTTGTAGAGGTTTGTATCATTGTTGAAGTGGCCTGAATACTACTGTTAAGATTATTTTGACTAGGCAGATTGTGCATGTGTGTGCATTGATTCAAAGTGCCAAGGCCAAGATCAGGAATGGCACTGGTACCGGCAATTTAGATCCTCGCTCTATCATTGGAAATGCGCCCATAACGAATCAGCTCATTGAGTATACTGCCTCAGTTGGTGTTGGGGATCCAGCTACTCAGTATATGACTATATAGCTGATCATAGTTTATGTACATTTCCATAGCAAAATTCGCACGGGCAATATCTCGATGCAGACTGTATAGACAGCCCCAGTTATTTGTCATGAGAGGATTATAGACCATATAAACTAGGTTCTCAAAAAAAAGAATAGGATATCCATGTGTTGTTCTATAGGAATAACCAAAATTCCTAACCGAGCCATTAGGCGCCGGTTTTTACCAACTTTACTGATGCACCGGTATCATAGAAGATGGAGATTCTGTGTAGATTTTGAAGAGAGTTGCGGTCAAAAGGAAGATGTGGTGTAGACCAGGATGTGATCGGATGTTGTCGGAGCTCCGTGATGCCAAGTAAGCCCGAAGAAAGCTTTCTTCTTTCTTCACCCTCCACCGTGCTCTTTGAACCCATTTATTCTATCTTGATCCTATCCAGCTATTAAAGCGACATAAAGATGAACTAAAAAATATATTCCTACTTTCTTTTCACCATTTCCTTCAAACCGAATATCCTTTGAATTTCGAGCGAGGTGAGGAATTTCCTTGGTTCAGCTCCCCTTTCCAATGGAATATTCTTCTTTTCTGATATCCTTTTCGACCCTAAAGACTATACGCAGATTTAGCTACAAATGCCTTCACGTTTATCATGATTTTACAGAAATTCCCCTCCAAACCGCTCTTCCTACCCTTTCGTCCGTACGGTCACTAACAGCCGTCGACGTCTCTCCTCTTCCTATTGGCTACCTCAGACCTCTCGGCTTAAATAAACAACCTCCAAATATCTCACTAAACTCGGTTTGTATTAGCACAAGGACGTTCACTAAACCTCTTTTGTCCTAGCATGAGGATGAATCCCAGATAGACCTGAGATAGTCAACCCCGATATCCGCCTCAGTGAGTGTTCTCTTACCTGGTGCGGTATCTTCCAACTCCATATCTAGAGAACTGAATGGGAGAAACTACCGTTATAGTTCCCAATCTGAGCTCATGATGCGGTCAGCATCGGGTATGAGCTTGCTTGAAGGCTAAAAGCTCCCCAAAATGTGAGCCTACCGTGAGTCTGTTATCTGTCAAAAGGCACGTCGATTACATTAATCAATCCAGAGCTAGACAGCGAATCGATGCCTCCAATACACTCGACCATTCTCGTTCTTTAATGTGCATCTGTGCCTAGGAACTGTCTGGCCATGTGCCTGGCACGCTGTCCATAACGCGGCTTCTCTTTTTAGGACTCATCAAAGATGGTTATGCTCTGACTGTTGGATGGCACGGTCTGTGGGAACAGCTAGTTCACCAATGTGCTTTGGCTTAACAGTAGTCCTAACTCGGTATTATATTCACCTTCTTTTACTCCTATGCGCTAACGACCTCCACACGTTATCGATCGAAGATTCTGCAAGGTCAAGCCTCAGACTAAGGACTCTAGCGCCCCGTGTCTAACACGACACTTAGATTGTTCCTGTATAAGTAGAACAGACACTGGCGATCTTCGCAATTTACACTGAAACTTATATTTAACATTGGATATCAGTTTCAAAATCGAAGAACTTAACAGCACCATGCAGAGTGGGCACTGAAACGGGCGTGCTAGGTGTGTGGGCAGACAACCGGTTTAAATTTTTGTTCGGATTCTATTGGTAATGGTATGTGCAGCCGGTCCTCGTGAAACATTCCAAAACGAGAATCGATGACCCTAGGGTATGATTCTTTTCTCATACGAGGCCTTCTTAATGAATTGTAGCACCGGCGTAGTCAGTTCGAAGGAAACACCGGGCAAAGATCTATGGGAAGCATGTTCCCCACTTGACGCCTATTCTAGATCGTGCATTGTCCAAACGTCCTTTTGAGACACGTGAACTAATCATACAACAAGGCCTCAGCGTATAAATGCGACATTAGACTCGTCCGTAGCACCTTAGGCTGAAGAGATCTTCACCCACCTCCTCTGCCTTATAACCTTAGATCGCTACTGACAATGCGTATGGTGACCCTTGTCCTTCTATTTCCAGTGGTCCTGGCCGTCATCCCACCTATCGCCAGAATCACAGAATCCCTTATCACCCTTCCTATTGCCAAACGCATTCGAACTGCTGGGATAGCGAGTTTTGTAGAGGTTTGTATCATTGTTGAAGCGGCCTGAATACTACTATTAAGATCATTTTGACTAGGCAGATCGTGCGCGCGCGCGCGCATTGATTCAAAGTGCCAAGGCCAAGGCCAAGATCAGGAATGGCACTGGTACCGGCAATTTGGATCCTCGCTCTATCGTTGGAAACGTGCCCATAACGAATCAGCTCATCGAGTATACTGCCTCAGTTGGTGTTGGAGATCCAGCTACTCAGTATAACCTCATAGTTGATACGAAAGTCATCCCATCATTTTTCTTTATAGTTGGTTATAACTGAGGATTAACAGAGGTTCATCTAATACATGGGTTGGGGCTACAAATAAATACATCAAGACGGTTACTTCGATACAAACCACGCAGAATGTCGTGAGTATCCCAACTTTCTCAGTACATTGTCTCGAAGTGCTCACAGTTATCAAGTCTGTGACTTATGGGTCTGGCTCCTTCGTAAGTAATGCCATGATTACATGAGATACGGTAACATCAAATATATGCATATGCAGAGAGGGGTGGAGTGTACGACGATTTACTTCGCGTACATGATATACTGACATATATCATTAATTATACAGTCCTGGACCGTGTGACATTGTCAGCCGCATTAGTCATTAACAACCAAAGCATCGGTGTTGCCTCCACAAGTATCGGATTTGGAGGTATGCCAGCTACCTACAAAACAACTACGAATGTGACTGACCTCGGAAAGGCGTCGATGGAATTCTCGGACTTGGTAAGTTTGCGCATCATCACCTTAAACCCAATCGCATGAATCTCGATAGGTCCCACTGGCTTGACTTTGGGTACATTGTCTCCCGCAACCACTTCTTTGATTCCAACTGTCACCGATGTGAGCACTTCCCTCGCTTGTTGACAACGTACATAATCAAAGCTTCTATCACTAGAATCTCTTCGCTCAAGGTCTAGATCTCCGGATTTAATAAATTACCAAAAGCTAAAATCGTAAATAGGAACTATCCCAATCCCATTGGTTGCGATTTCTTTTGAACCTACAAATACTCAAACAATTACGAACGGAGAGCTAACATTTGGTGGAACAGACTCTTCAAAGTTTATTGCCCCGATCACGTTTGTCCCAATAACAAACACTGCTCCTTCGAATGAATTCTGGGGAATCCAACAAAGCATTAGGTAAACGTAGTAACTTCATGTTCCGTACATTACGTATCTCACCAAATCATTCAGTTACGGTACTGGTATTAGCATCCTTTCCACCACTGCTGGCATTGTTGGTGCGATCGTATTTTAAGATTTTAATGATGTGGCTTGGCTCTAACGTATTCCCTACAGATACGGGAACTACATTGCTTCTCATTGCCACCAATGCTTTCAAAGCCTATCAAAAGGCCACTGGTGCGGTCCCGGACACCACAACCGGTCTGCTGAGACTCACCACTGCTCAATTCGCCAATCTGCAGAGCCTTTTCTTCATCATTGGTGGTGTAAGTAGTTGAAGCTCGGCAGGAAATGTATATTGATGAGGTCTCGTGTAATAGATAACCTTCGAGTTTACGGCAAATGCACAGGCATGGCCACGAAACCTCAATGCTGACATTGGTGGCAATGCCAACAGTGTTTATCTCATTGTCGCCGATATAGGAACCAACAGCGGGCAAGGGTTCGACTTTGTCAACGGAATGGTGTTTCTGTAAGTAATAAAATCAATTGCCGTCCTACCCTTCATTTCAGTTTAATGCTCTTCTTCAGCGAGAGATTCTACTCTGTCTTCGATACTCAGAATAAGCGCGTCGGTATTGCTCAAACTCCATTTACTTTTGCCACGACGAATTAGAAGACCTATCGAAGATTCTGACCTTCTGCATCTTCTATTAGATGTTAGGTATTTGGCGTGGATATTATATCCTGGCCTCCCTGTACTTTTTTTCTTCTTTTCCAATGTCACCTTATGTTTATGATATCTGTCATCGGTGCTTTCTATAGTCTATATAGAATCATTCTATCTTAACCCAGTAAGCAACTGATCCGTTCTGAATGGGAGCTCAAGTAGAAGCTCGTGGGATATAGGTTAGCCTGGAAACTTGAGAGGTTACTTGATCATTTAATGGTAATAATGAGACCAATATGGGCGTAATCGAGAATGTGTCCTTCAATTATCTCAAGAGATAGTTAATTAGTCATGGTTGAATGTCCATTCTAGCTCAAAGCATACACTTCCACTGGCTTGTCTTCCACACCTAATGGACCTTGCGCCAATTTGGACGTTGCAGACATATTTCCTTTTTTTATTCCCACCGAAGTAAGCAATCGGATCGTTGAATTTTATATCATATCATTGATCATGTTGAATTCTAGGTAATCCAGTCAATATCAAGGCAAGGATGCGAATCGAAAGGCCCAACCCGCTCCTGACACTCTACGTCAAAGGTAAATTCCGTTCAAATTCGGGTAAACAACCACCTGACACATTGGTACAGTCTTCACCTAGAATAAAATAAGAATCGAGTTGATAACTTCCCTCATCTCTTTCAGCGATCCATCCAAGCCATCCAATTATGTAACTAATCAAATATCAATATATTAATGTACTAAAGAGGATTATCTAGTGATGGTACGTCGAATACTTGTCGAATTTCAAGCCACAATATAAGTACCAACATCTTCATGGGTCTCATGTTGTGCATTATCCAGTCAAGGTAACGGCAGAGCACCACCAACATCTGCTCTAACTCCTAGATACTCAGACATCCTATCCTAGGGATTAGTCACGGACATAACAGCATCGAATACGCATGCGCCATCATAAAGCACTGTAAATCTTCGGGAGAAAATGACCAAACCGGGTAGGAAGGCCCAGTATTACCACCCAGAACACCCAGACCATCGATCCCGCTTCCGTTCCCCGTCGGCTCATGGGACTGTTTCGAGGGAAATAGACTGATACTTACAGTTACAGTGTTATATCGGAGGAGAGAAGTATCCAAGATGTCCAGCGACATGCGAAGGAAGGTTTCGGAGCTCTAGAGTGATAACTTGTATAACAAATATTTTCGCTGGTCGTCCTATGATACTTTCGGTGTTTCCTTGTTGAAATAAAATAGTCGAATCGTGTAAGTTGGCTAGGGGCGCATGGGTGGTTGTGTACATGCCACCCTCGTGATGTCACACAGTGCCAGTCACTAGCCTCTCGACTATGTATACACCGCTCTGTGCTAGTCTTTGGGCACAATAATCTACTCTAAAGATCTGTCACACCGCGGTCGGCTACCTTCGATGACAGTCGTTTTCCCCATCAGGGCAGCTTCAGCGATACTAAAAGCTTATTAATATTATGGACACATTGTGTGACGCAGCCCAGATGTTATACTGGACCATCAGTGGAACGCTACAGGTGAGTAAGCCAACTTGAACCAGCCCAGTACCGTACTGCTTGGCTTATTCTCTCCTCTGTTTTTCTGTTATAGTCTTCGTAGGAACTCGAGTTATATAGCGATATAATGGCACCTATACAAGGATACGGGAGTCCTAGGTGCTCACTTTGACGGTCGACTACTCGACGACGGGCGCGTTAGACTTATGGTGCGTATGACCTCGTCCTGTCTACTACATTCTTGCCTAATGCTTGTTTTCCAGTTTCTCTCTATTATGTTCCTTTTCTGGTGCTAGTTAGTTGTGTCGATCATCATCAACCATGTCTTCTCGCATTGCGAAAGTGCACGAACAATCTCGTCTTAGCTACCGTACGTTGTCATCCTCTCGAGCGTTCCTCGCCAGCTTCACTTACTCGTTATGTTCTTATGTAGGCCTCGTTCCATCTGCCGCAGAAGCATGACGGTCGTCTGTATGACTTTAAGCTTTTCCTGCTGTGCTGTCATTGGAGTGCAGTTGATGTCTGGGATTCGGATACGATGGATATTCGAGCACTCGTACGTGCGCGTTAGATCTCGTTCTCATTCTAGGAGGCACATTGTATATAAACACTCTTAGCAAGTTATTCAATCACGATCAAGTATACAAACGAAATACAAGCAGGTACATGTATACATGACATATTACAAACATTCGAGAAATGGATCTGTTATGAGCAACTGTGACGGAGATGAAATGATGGTGGAATAATACAAACAGGAAGATACGGAGAGTGCGCCGAGATACAAGCAATAGTGTGAGCGAGATGAGAAAGGATTAGTTGATGTGAGATAAGTTGATACGCTTGAAGATAGTTCGTGATGTTGTGGATGAGAGAGGCGAGTGTCGTTAAGCGATAGAGTCGTCCATATGATAGGACGAGATTAACGTGGAAACCAAAATCAAGTCGTTAAGTCAGGAGTCATTTGTCGCTCGTTAATCCGTCCGTCCGTCCCCAAAGCCAAAATCGCGCGTCGTTGATACCCTCACAACGCAATATCTCCGCCCTCCACCCACTGCTGCACTCGAAAGAGCTCGATAACCTCATTTTCCCCATACTTCTTGCACACCAGATCCCCCATCCCGTGATAAGGCGAATTCCACGGGTACAGGAATGGTAGGTCTGGATGTCCAGCAACGACGTGGAGGGCCATATGGGCACGAAGGTTGGATTATTTGAGGAAGTCCTTGGTGCACCCGGTGTGGGCAGATGCAAGCTATAGAATACACGAGCATCGATAGCGAAGATAATGATTGGAAAAGACGTACGTTTCGTTCCCCTGTGCCTCCTGGTCGCTGCAATGTGCCTAGCCAACTTGTCGCCCCGTTTGAAGCACTGGCCGCATCCGTGCATGAAGCAATAGAAGTCATCCCTTTCGTCCAACGTCGGGCGAGATTGCGAACGATCATCAAGCTCCTGCGTCGCCTTGGATGTCGCGAGATATGCCACCGCCCATCGCGCTGTCGAAGTCGCTGTGACGCTCGAGGATGAACGTCGCTTGTTGACCTTCACTCTTCTTTCGCGATGAAGGATGGTCGTGGTCGGAGTCGTAGCCGCCATCGTCAGAGATGACACGATCGCCTTGGACGTTGTTCCGCATGTAGTGGTAGACGGGGTGGACATCGTAAAAGCTACGGAGCTTGGGTTTTAGGTTGGGGTTGGTAAGGAGTCGGTGGAGGCCGTCGTCAGAGACAGAGGCGGGAAGGGTGAAAGAGGAAGAGGAGGGTGAAGAGGAAGGTGACAGGAGAGGGCAACGCCGCGAGTATGGTGCGGCGGCGGCGGGTGCCTTTTGGGGTATGGAGCTGCGCTTGGGGAACGCATTCGGTATGGATACGGGCGCAGGGAGAGGAGCGGGTGGCGGAAAGAATGTAGCAGGTGGGAAGGCCAAAGAAGGGGAGAGGAGCTGGTGGTGGTACCTGTGGCAAGAAGGCTGCGTATTACGGACGAGCGAGGAATGGAGTTGGAAGAGGAGGGCAAGGAAGCGAAGGATCTAAGATGTACGGTAGGGACTGGGGAGGCGGCAATGGGAAGAAGGATCGATATGATATGGTGTGAGGCCTGCGGGAACGCCGCGAGGTGTTTGCATCGTCGATCCAGCTGAAGCCACCAGCCTGAGGATTCAAGCCCGATCCGGACGCGATAGGGTACTGCGGGTAATCGAAGCCGGGAAAGGGTCCTGGTCTGCTTCTCTCCGTTTGGAGATCCTTAGAGGAACTCCTAAGAACCTGAGCGGCCTGGATAGACGATGGTCAGATGGGATGTAGGAAAGACGCTAAATTGTGCATACCTTGGCTCTAACGGCCACTCCATCAGTATTGTTAGGCAAAGGAGCATACTTAGATGCTACATTAGACTGTGAGGAAGAAAATTTAGATGCCAATCGTTGTTGAATGATAGAAATACGTACCGAAGTGAAGACATTGTTCACTTGAACGATGTTCTACTCCACGCGCTCTCTGATCCAAATATCGTACTCCGTGTGACCACCAGCATAGCAGCTAACATTGCCGCCATTACTGCAATGCGAAGAGTAAGCATTCTGCGATGAGGAATTTGACCAATAGAGTTCAAGTCCAAGTGCTTTGTGCGCCGAACCGATGTGGGCGTCTGTGGTGGACAAAGGGGGATGAGAAGTCGACGCCGGGGTCCTGTTTCATCCGATCGACGTCGTGGGTTACAGGAGTATTCTTATCCTTTGGCGAGTTTTCCTTGGTGAAATCGACAAGCTGAGAAACTTGGATGGAGAGAGGAGCTGGGTGGCTCAGTATCAAAAGCATAAAATATTCGAAGAAACTCACTCTTTTCATTAGAAGACGTGTTATACGAGCTCTTGAGACCTTGTAGAGCCTCGTGCGAGAGGATGGTTAGTTGTGGATCGAGAGATTTGGGGCCATTCGGCGCCGGTTCATTCAAGAAATCCGGGAGAAGGGCACCTAGCTGACGAGAATCCAAACGCGCTATGAATTCCGTAGAAAATTCCATGTTGTAATGGATTTTGAGTGTAGAACGCAGGGGACTTTCGAATAACCTTGGTGGAGAAGGTTGTGGTAGAAGAAAGGAATAGAGACTGCTTCTGGGAAAATAGCAGAGCGTATATGCCTCACGGCTCCGCCCGCTGCCGCTTACATGAGAAGTAGCACAGCCACCAACCAAATAAAATGATCCCTGTTATCATGTCATTAATACAGGTTCATTTACAATCCATTACCTTGTTTTTAGATGACTATTCTTGATTTACGGCACTTGGAGTCCCCTACACCGGTTGACGAAGCTTGGACTCAGCCACCACCGAGTCATTCCGGAGACAGTGGATCAAAACCCGGTATTCTTGTCTTGGTTTGGTAGTTCAGTCGGTGGAACGTCTGCTTAACACGCAGAAGGCCGTCGGTTCAAGTCCGGCCCAGATCATTTTTGGTCAATTGTATTTTATTTGATGTTCATTTTCTTCGTTAATCTAATTCGTTGGTCAGGATGTCTCTGCTCTCTCGCTTTCGGATTCGTCTTCAAAATAGGCTCTGGGTTGATTGCAATCGCCGCTTCGAGATTCCTCGCCTTCTAATCGATCCTAGTGTTGGTAGTAACGGCAGCAGGTCTTCTGAGTTCAATGTTCGTAGAGGTATACTAAATGCAAGGAATTCGTTAACAAAAGAATTAGTATTAGGAGAAAACTGAGTACAACCGCCATTCTTAGAATTTCCTTCGCGATCGAATAGCGCGTTAGGCTGACGCCGTGGATTACTTAGATACTTTGTCCATCCAGCACGAACGATGAGGGTGGAGAGTAACGAATTCGAATAGGGCTTGCTTATCGAAAAATCTACAGAAAAGTTCACTGTCCTGCGGAGTGCATATTAATCTGGATAATTTGGGAGACAGGTTCCAAGTTTATACTTACGGTGGATGAAACGAACAGAATCATGTCCAAGCAAGTAAAGATGGCAGTAATAGCACCGGTTTGGACCGTCAGTGCAATTGCAATTAGCAGGTTTTACAATAACCCGTCGGCGGGTCTGATGACATACAGCGAATAATTTTATTAATGATCCGATCAGTATCCAAGCGACCCGTCTTGCGTCCTCTATAATGAATATCAAGGTATCAGTTTACAGTGTATATAGGTCCATATACAATTAAAACGTACTGAGGTCGAAACGAGGCTCCAAGTGATAATAACCTCTGGCATATTCTGGAATGAGAGTGACGCAGATAGATGTGGCTATTCCGGCAACTGGGATCAGGTGTGAGAGCGCAAAAAGTGTAAGAGGGTATTGAAGAAAACGTACAGAACGAACAGACAGTAAAAAATATAATGATTCCAGGAAAGAAAGTTGAACGGTTGAGTACCTTGATACGTCAGGTAACGCAGCATTGGACTGGGACAGAGATTAGGACCTATCGAGATAAGTGTAAAATTTTATAGGAAGCATAAGTATAAAATTGCGCACAGTCACTATCGCATCTAAAGGAAGGAAAAGGCTTAGTCCTGATGAAAGCTAGGGGTTCGAAATGTCCGGCTCACCTGCACGGAGTGCTGTGAAGAAATATTTTGATCAATATGTAAAAGAATACATCATGCAACTGACCGAAAGGCGTGACGGTAATTGCTCGCAATGTACATAACACCGCATGGATATCAACAATATCTGCACCACTTGAAGCTTGACAGCGCTCGCCATATCGCTGAGCCTGCGGTTCGTACATCAGATACATATTAAACGAGATATTCATTGTTTCCATCATAAGGAGGTATAATACCCATAAGAACATCATTCTCTGATCTTAGAAAAATAGGAGAGAAAGTGGACCAACGAAGACCCGCAACCATTTGACGTCTCTGGATCACATGGATTGTCAACAATCGATCTCTAAAATAAGTTCGACGAGTATTACCAGCAGGTGTGGTAATACACAGCGCACTACATCACGAAAGTTGGCAAACGCTATAATTGCAATGATAGCCACTATAGCATTCGTACCTTCCATAGCTCACGTAGCGACTACCTCATTTATGGTACGCTAGCTGCAGTGGGTGCTATGGATAGCTATAGTAGAAACTCTAGCACGCATAGTCTCGATAGTCAATAATAGTCAATTCTGTATTGATTCTCAATTATTCAACATAAATCAATCATAGTATATTCAATCTGAATATCTATAGCTAACTACAGTAGGAATTAGTTTAAGAGTCTAGTAACATTACACCCTTTATTGAAGCTTAAAAATCGATATAGAACGCATTGAGAGGAGGAGCACACTGTGAACCTCAAATGAAAATCACCAGAGGCATGGACGGGTGGCGAACACGAATGTAATCTGGGTTTGCATGTTAGAGAAAGAGACAAGAGGAGAATTGTAATGAGATACGAGCTATAAACGAAAATAAGAGTTCCGGTCAGCTTGGTCACTCTGGTATTGTATTAATACTCTTTGTTGACCGGTACTAGCAAGCGAGCATCCTAAGGACCTGATTAGATACCATGAATGATAAAACAAGCTGTATGCCTACCAGGATCCGTAATCATCTCTAGAGTCTCGTCGAATTTGAGTCCCGTGGCAATCTAAGTTAGAAGGTTGAAAGGCTCACTGAGATCTCATACGGTGGTCGACGCAAACCTACCGTCCGGTCTTAAAATCGTCATGGATAACAACTAGAAAAAATAAAATTCAATTCTGAGATGTGGGTCGAGTTTCACTCAGTAGAACCTGGACTTACCAACTCGACTTCAGCGCAAACGTGGTTACTTCCCAACGACGCCGGCGATGTTCAAGCCTGTTCAAGCCACGTTCAATCTATCGAATGGATGCCTGTATAGTATGGCAATTATTGTCTCCAGCAATGAATAACACTTACATGGCTTTTAGTGCGCGATCTGCTAAGTGCGTTGGCGGGTATGGTGGTGGTATGACTTTAAGTTGCGACACAGCATATTGGCCATTAGATTGTTCAAACTAGCGGAGTTTGTGGATTTGAGAATAGCGAGCCAAGCGAGAGATAGCGGCTCATTATTTCCATAGGAGCTAGCTAGCTATCTGTAGGATCAAAGCTGCTATGAAAAAAATAGGTGCTGTTGGCAACTTTCCTGATGTAAAAGATTATTAGCTTCATTGGAGATACTAACAGTCCTTGAATACTAACCTGAACTATCATGCCTTGACGTTCTGTAAGTTCTGGATAAATCAGTAAAAGAGAAAAGGGCACATACCCCATAAAGAACCATGTTGGAATAAATGTCTATCAACATTGGACCAAACCTGATGTATATTGAGGAGAGATAAAGTCAGGAAAGATCTGACTTACAGAAGTGTGACGTTAGGTGATCCATAACGCAAGCAAACAGTGGCCGGATAATAACACAGGGTAAGCATCAACTAAAGAGAGAAGTCGCAGGGAAGGAATTTATGCCTAAGCCTTATACGGCATTCCACATCAAGTAACGTAGCTGCGTTTTGACAGGTGTTGACCGTGACGCCCGAGATGGATTTATATCTTTGAGAAGTCCAGGATCCAGCCACACATTTATAAAGGAGATCTGAACGGGGGAGCATAAATGTCATCCAAGCCCAAAATCCAGATTATTGCCCGTTGTTTTTATTGGAAGGAGAATACGCGACAGATCAAAGAGACAAAGAAGTCCGATCGCAGTTTCCGTGGACTGCGTGGTTGCAAACCCGTTTAAGAGCGGTTGGGGACAGTACGCACGGACAACCCGTAGCGAGGATGCGACCTGGAATGAAGAATTAAGAAATTGAATTTGGAAGCCATTTTGAATAAGAATCATCGGATGTTGGTTATGACTGATGGACGTTGGATGGACGTTGGATAATTCTGGAAGTGAAATCAATCCTAATGGGGATTCTGTGAGATGGTGTGAAACCTGGAGTTTTTTTGATGGATACGTATGATCGGAGAGAAAACGGAGAAAATGCAAACGTGCAGATATAGTGAATGAAAACTTATTAATTAGATTTCGATTCCACGGTAAAATGTAAATGTCATACTGACATTGGCGCAGAACACAATCAGCGGAGACGATTGAGATATAGTGGAGGATAAGCCGATTTGTGGGGAACCATGTGAAGCAATCTCGTATCAAATTGAGCACGAACTTGTACTGTGTATAATAAGTTAAAGGGCGGTTACTAGTATTTTTTAAAATACTCAAAGGAATGTCCGTCCGCCCTCCCTACACCTCTGACCTGGCATCTCTTCTAATCTGGGCTGGCGTGGAGTTAGGCGATCAGATTCAGGAAACATTACAATCTCTGGATATATATTCCGACCTTCAAGATTGGAAGCCAAGTAGGACCGTCCAATGCAGCAGTGAGTGCATCAGATGCAGCGTTGTAAAAGTAAATCCCGAAAGTTTCTATGGGAGCCAAGATGTTCTGAAACACATGTGCAGATGTTTTACTCTCTTGCCAACTATTCGTACTAATGTCTAAGTATAAAGCGAAACAATTCAGTGGTAAATCAACCAATCTGTCCAACCAGACGACACAACTGATATTCAACTAACCTCCTCGAGCAAATCAGGATCAGAGAGAGCCATAGATATTCGTGTGTGTAAGAATTCTAGCAGTTTCTCAGCCAAAATTCAAAGAAAGCGTGGTAGACAGATGCTCGGAAGGATGGTAAGAATCTTAGTAAGAAGCAGGAAGGTGGTTGTGGGTGGATGTGTACGGGTGGTTGACAAAGTGACTTTCGGCGCTCACTTTCACCTCACTTTCCCTGCCAAAAGTGAGCGCCTTTCACTTTCGTTCACTTTTTGACAGGGCAAGTGAATTTGTCGCACTTCCCACGCTTTCACTTTCACTTGCACTTTCATTCACTTTCAAGTATTTCCGGCGAATTATTGAAATTTTATAGAGGCGAATTCACGCTTACGATTCATATCATTGTCCTGGAAAAAATCCAGTATGACTGAGGCGGTTCCCGGTGAACTATGAGCCATAATAAGTCAATTTCGCCGTTCTAACCTCACTTTTGTTCAATTTTGCTAATTCAGTACCTCACAGAGCATTCAGGACAAGTTTTCGAGCATTCCAGTACAAATTTCAATCCATGTAAAGGTAGTGGGTCAATATACAAGATCTTACAAAGGCTGCAAGGCTGAGTGTAGTATGACCGCTTGGACTATTGAAAAGGAGGGATTAGCGGGTGACCGAAGTGCACAGGCACATGCTGTAAGTTATTCATTACAAGTGTATTTTAAATATATATTCCACTACAAATGGCTCTAATTTATGAGCGAGTCTGCATCATCGACGTGGTATCTATGGGAATCAGAAGCACTTGCGTTAAGATGACATTCTTTCTACCTCAGCCACAGTCTCCCCACCCCACCTTTTCTTGAGGAACCTCGAAAATGTACCTTTCTGCTGTTAATCTGATAGATGTTACTTTACATCTCTGATAGTTAGGCATTCAAGGCCGGGTCAATTCTTTCCCATGTGTCAGTATAGTCACGGCACATCCTCAATGCTACTAATTAATACTGGTTTCTTTTCACCGGGGCATAACAAGTGAGTATCCCCTCGCTATAGGATGTATCTATTTTAAATGACCTTGTTCATCACATAGTTATGGACACATCCCGGTGGAAAGAGAAGCACTCATATCTGGTAAGCTGAAATTGTCCTTTGTTCTTGTCCTGTTGAAATATTGAACTTGGTTATTAGAATTATATTATGAATGTTTATTGAAACACAAAGCTCCGAGTGACCAAAACACGTCCTGTGTCTATGGCCGTGCCCATTGGCCACCGACGCGTCCACAACACACGGGATAATTATTTCGGAAATGTTCGTGGCGGAGCAGGGACCATCGTAAGTGCTTTGTTGTCCTTAGCTTGTCTGTGTTGCTGCCATCTCATCATCACGACGTGTTTTTTACAGATTGTATCCCGAGATTATCTTCCCAGGGTCTCCTTACTCAAACATCATGTTCGGTCGCGGTGGCGGCAACACAGGCATTGAAGTGACCATTGAAAGATGGCAGGTATATATAATGGCTAGAAAGCCTGCAAGTGGGTAAGTGAAAGTGAAAGTGAAAGTGTCGAAGTGTGGGAAAAGTGACGAAAGTGAGCCCTGCCAAGATAATAGGGCACGAAAGTGAGAAAGTGAGCGAAAGTGAGCGCCGAAAGTCACTTTGTCCCACGTCATGTGGACGCTATGTTGGCAACATCGTATTCGGCTTTGCGCAAGATTCTCCACTAGAAAACGACAAGAGAACAACGTCTCAAGCACCATTTTATATTAGTCTGAAAAAAACGCGTTCTAAGCGCGTCATACGCTGAACTACAACAGGGCTGCACCCGGAAACAGGACGCACTGTCTGTGAGCTCCTTGCCTTATTGCACCTTATAGTTATGCTTACTATCTGATGTAGTGATATTATTCATTGATATCTTCAAGATAATGTGCAGATCCGAAATCTGCGAAGCCCGAACAAGCCTACGGTTGCGTGCCATGCTCGGTTCTCTACAAGCGCAGGAGTTCTGCCATTCCAGGCTGTTCAGAGCTATACCTGAGCTTTTGGATGTCATATGGATGTATGTAAGGACTTGAAGTTCAAGGATAGCTTACGGGACCATATGGAGGCTAGTACTGTGGGTGAGTGCGTCATCCTGTCTGATCTTGTACTGCACGACTTATCCTTTCTGTATTATGTTCTGTATAGCTTATATGGACCATCGATTAGTACATCGATACTATATGGTCAACGCACATTCCTCGATGTGCTGTTGATGGTTGAGTCTCAACTATGTACTTAGCCCGTATCGAATCAATGGTGCGTATACCGTTCGTGTTATGTTCCATTCCTTTTCGTCTAACGCTTCTTCCAGGGTCATTTCATCGTTATCGCCATGACTAGAAATGTATTACATATACGCCTTGTCACCTATGTCGTTCTCGACGGTCTCAAGTCATGACGTACGCCTTCCGTTAACGTGTACGGAACTGGCGATCCTGGGCTCACTACGACCGCTATAAAGCAACGCTACCAAGCGTACATACCCTTGATTATACGTAATGGCGTTGCTAGGGTACGAGGGGAATGTCGTTTTATGGGTTGTCGCACGTACGTACATTGCTCTTATCCAGCCTCAACTCCACCTATCATGTCTTTCATTAGGCAGTATTCGCTTCGCCCATATTTAGGTTATCTATGGTGGCTCCATATCGCTCTCCGTGGTCCTCTGTTATGCGAGTGCAATCGATGCCGTTGAGAGATGTAATGTGATAGGTCCCACTTGTATGTGCGTGTCCGGTCTCAGTCCCGGTCTTCTATCTATTTATCTGGGACACTAACACTTCTTCCTGCATCTTATAGTCTCGCCCTGATGACCATTGATGCTGGTCACGAAACAAGGAGACAGCTATCTCGTACCCCATCGGCGTTATAGCCCTCCGGGTCATATGCGGCCACGCAACACGCACCTATACACCCCCAGTATTCGCTGCCGCTCTTCAATGCCCAGACATATATGAATGGAGTGTATTGATAACATTACTTCATGTTTGTATCTCAACGCTTAACGGGTGGATCATGGGATGTTGTCTACGTTGTCTGCGTCTGATTAGAGCGCGGTATGCTTACTATCGGACATCGCCATGCCCCCCGTTATCTACGTAATACTTATGATATCAGGCCTTCTTCCTTTAAGCCTAAGTACGAGGGTGTGTGTTATTCCTGTTCACCGACCATCACGAACTCGGAACCACATTTTTGGTGCCGTCGCTATCTTAAAGTACGCCGGTTATTGTCTACTATATGTTCAAGCGGTCCTTCCCTCGATAGCAGGTAAACCGTCAAGCAAAAGCCAGTTTCCGTGATCGTCTATGGGGCGCCAGATCCTGTGGTATTATAAACTTAATTAGAAACAATAAAGTTGATATTTTACGATAAATAGCACCTAAATATCCAACATTATTCAACTCTTAGGAGTAAGCCTTCGGAACTGCAACTGAGGCTCGGGACTTGTTAATTCAGAGCGGAGATTCGGCGCACCTCCGGCAACTGCAACTTGGAACTCCGATCTTGAACTCTATAAAATAGTTTTCACCACTGTCATCCAATTCCCCACCTCTTGCTGCTAATCCTTTGATGGCTTCTTCCCCGAATACTTTAAGGACATATCATATAACGTAACCTTCCTAACGGATTTGTTTCTTGTGTGGAACATCAACTATATCGTTAAGCATGTCTAAGACAAATCCTCTGTAAGTTCAGAATGCTCTGAAAGGTCAAGTACGAAGCTGAATAGTATTTTTGTAGTCCAGGATAGCCTTCCTAGACATCGTTTCTTTAAGTACTTCGGTGTTGTCGACCACAAAGTGAGATTGATATGGCGACACATGCTTCTATCCGTCATACTAACCTTGACGATAGGTTCGGGACACGCCGACGGTATCCAGATCCCTACTCGATGTGCTAAGGCATCTCTACAAGCTGCCAACTCTGCCTTTCCACCACCACATCGTCGTTCGTATGGTATTGGTGTCAGCGTTGCCAAGTGTAACTTCAAGTCTGCTTTGAGACCTGTAAGTAATCGATTTATTACTTCTTCTTTTCCTTCTCTCTTTTCTTTTGAATATTGTCTTTGGAGACAATACCATCGAGTCGCATCTACGTTAGAACCCATCCATACCTCCCTCTGAAGAGGGACGGAATGACAGTTTGGGCGTGGACATGTATGCAAGAAGAATCCAGCCTCCGGATCGGAACGATCAAACCGCCCGGGGGAGGTACCTCGTCGCTATCGGATGTCGCCTCTTTTCCATGGCGAATACCCGACTCTGAGGTACCGACAATTTTCGTCTTTTTTCTTTTTTCTTTATCTTCTTTCTTTCCATTGATGGCTGGGATTTAAAACGATACTAACTCGAGATCTTCAAAGGTTTTATCCTCCTGTTTCTCGGAGATCAACCCGTCTACGAGAACAAGGTTCGGCTCGAAGAAGGGCAACATCGTTGCGACCACCTGTAGTTGATATGGCTTCTACGTTAAGATATTGGATGCTTGGACGGACAGACAGGCCGGGACTTGAATTCGAATTGAATGCGGTCTATGAACATGTTATGTAGAGTACGATATGTGTATAAGTAACGCAGTACTTATGCCATGTCTGCTTCCCGCGGTTGTTTATATCTTTTGGAAGCAGTTTGTGCGTTCTTGACGACGATAGCCACGGTTTTAAATATGTACAGTCAGCTCATTTGAACGCAGCTAAGTTCAAATCGACTTCATTGTTCGCATCAGGCGCCTTGAGACTTTGGGGTACTTATCAACACGTTTAAGCAGGATTGTATTTCTTATTCACAGAGGGGCGGGGCTAACTCCTAAGATGAGAAAGGATTGAGAGCGATTAGCGAGTAATTTCCGAAATAAAGGACTCGCTTATGTAATATACATATATATATCTGTAAACAAGTTGGGTCCTACGCTTCGCTCCGGTATCATTGTGGGGACAGGAATGGAAGAGCGATTTTTCATGCACTGATAGGATTCAGTCTTCTCGCAGATAAGCATCAAGTTATGACTATGCAAATGACTCTTGAAAGCTTTCCGGACCCGAATTCACAGTCTTTGAGTCATCAGTCTCAACCAAGTCAGGACTGAATGTATAATAAACTTCAAGTGACCAAATCATAATCAAGTACTGGAAGCAATTGCAAAATATTTGAGTCATCGACGCTGAGAAACTGGCTAACTCTGTAGCTTTTAATTGCCTGGTATCTATTTTATGACACGTAGATTCTTAGAAGTCACTTTCGGGTCCGTTAGAGACTCACTCCGCAGTCATGATATGATTCTATGCCGAAACCTACTTATTATGCATTTATTTTTAAGGACCGTTGAAGAAAAGGACTCTCCAAGAATAACTATTGACTCTTGGCTAAAGTAACAGGGAGCATATATAAAGGGGAGGCCAGACAGACAATGAGCCCCATCGTAGGAGTTCGTAGAAATCTTAGAATACGACTTATATCGCGAGTAGTGAAAATATTCCTAAAGCCGTTCTTCTAAAGAAGGTTCCAGACCTGCACGAACCTGAAGAAGAATTCTCCCCATCCACGCACATCCAACTCATCTAGGTTATCGGGGATCGAGTGTCCGACGTATCCGCCAGTTTGAGCATTACACGTAATTTCGAGCCACATAGGACATTCTTCTCAGGATCTCATACTTGAATGTATCGTAAGGACGGAAGCTAGTGCGCAAGATATATGGATACGGTTGGGACGGCCTGATCGTCAAGGTGTAATCAACGATAGAAACCTCCGAGGTGAGTGAGGCGATGTAAGGATTTCAAGGAATCTATCAATCCTTCCATCTCATCCTAAAGGGAATAAATTAATGATAAAACGATACATAAGAGTATAAAGCCTCGCGATATCTGTGTGGGGATACTCTTCTCTCCCTATATATAATCGTTTCGAGTTCGGCAGATATTCCAGAACGTTTAAAGCGCCATGAGTCCGCTGACTATTGGTGTTCCTTAGAATAAGAATAATCAGAGATCCTAGATAAGATGAGATGGAGGTCAAGTCCAATACCGAATCTACCCGGAGAGTTTCCGAACGAAAATCCAGGGTTGGCACTTGCTCGTTGGGAATTTGGATGGCCTTGGTTTCTTCCGGGTCGTTACTCAACAATGTTAGAGCATGGAGCGAGGGAGTAAACCCCGATTGGAACAAGCAGGGAACGATGTATCGCAATCCTGATATGACGATTGATTGAAGGGATTGGTGAAGGTGAAGGAAACTTTCCATACACTCTTCGATTTTATCAAAGGTGTAGTCCTGAGAGAAAGGATCGATATAATTCCCAGCAAATGTGAAGTGTGTCAGCTTGGACCAGCTCGCTTCTTCGAATAGCAGCGAGAAGGTGACCATTCGGGTGTCACACTTCCACTGTTGCATGGCAAACTTCTGGATATCCGGTTGGTGGTGAATTAGGTGATATATGAAATTCTCAATTGTCACCTGGGCCCATGACATATCCACGATTACTAACGAAACCTCAGTGAGATGAGGCGGGACATTGGTCTCGAAAATGAATTAATCCAAGTCGAAATATAAATATAAATAGGGATAATACTTTGAGTAATTGATCAAACTTAAAAGGAATCGCTGTTTCGAGGTCGTCCCAAAGAAAGTTCTAGTTCTTTAATTTGCGGGCAGTACTTGAGCAGTTTCACCAAATCCGTAATTGAAAGTGTGGGTCCAAGTTGATAATATATACGCATCCAGACAAACGATTCAGGTGAATCATAGACAATAGAATGGCGGGTAGTATGTTTTGCATTTGGACCAGCTCGTCAGCAGAAATACGAGGAACTTGGAAAGATAGCTCCACTATCCGTGGCGGCAACGGAGGGCCAGACGGTTTGTGATTCAACCGTTGGATATAAAATAGAGGCACAAATTCCAACTTGTGTGCAAATTGAGCCAAGCGAGGTCGCTCTGCGAGGGATTTCCACAGTTCATTGTTGCGAGGATCGCACCGGATGTGGGCGGTAGTGAAGATGGTCGGGGATGGCGATGTTACGGTATCTTTGGATGTCAACGATAGCGATAAAATATCTTTGGGATCTTCGACATTGTTGATAACTTTATCGAGGATTTCCAAGGGCTGGTCTTCGAAACCCGTCATGGTGGAAATCGAACAAAATGAAAACTTTACTAGCCACGGCTAACAAAGCGTACGCGTCGAATCACGTGCAGTTCCCCGTCTATATTCTCTGGACAGAGAATTCAACCTCCCTAGATCATAAGAGTCACTGATAAAGTTTACATACATCATCCGGGTAATTGTTTAATGTAGACTACGGTATAAGGATAAGGTGGAGAGGACTTCATGTAACATTTGGAAACTCAGGATATAGTCTTCGAATATCTGGATAGAAGTAATCTTCGTCTTCGAGTAATGCGAATAATTAAGAGAATATTTCCAGGTATGTTCCTTAAATTCAAGTCCAATATGAGGACTTCATGTAACATTTAGAGATGAAGATAGATCTTTAATCTTGCACAATATCGCGATGAGTGAAAGAAATATTCCCAAAGCCGTTCTTCGATTTGACATCTGGCAATACGGCCTTCTAAAGAAGGTTCCAAATCTGCACAAATCCGAAGAAGAATCCGCCCGATCCTCGTACATCCTACTCCAAATTATCAGGAATCGAATGACTGACGTACTCGCCGGTCTGTGCATCCCTCTCAATTCAAGCCATGTAGGACATTTTTTCTGGAGATCCCGTACTTGAATGTATCTTAAGGAGGGAAGGTGATCCGCAAGATATCTAAGCACGATTGGGACGGCTTGAAGTGATGTAGAAGAAAATAAAGACAAAGAAAAAATAACCTCGAGGTCTCTTCGTGAAATGTCCTTGAAGAGCTTGCACGTGGTTGCCAGTGAGCATATCACTTCGAATATCGGGTGGTATGAGAAAGACATAGACTCTGGATCTTTGGAGAATCATTCCGATATCGGCTAAGATTGTCTTCAGAAAGATGGACAGCATTCTTACCAAAAGGAAGTTACACAGCGTTCACCTATTCTCGCAAACAGCCAATTAAGGTCCAATGAGAAAGGAAGGACCCAAATCTGCTGGAACTTCGTCAATGCCTCCTCGATAGACGTATGTATTGCCCCGATCGGAGTGTTCTCTTCTGTCAAACCGAGACTTGCTTGGTCTTGTTGCAGTATCGATACTCCAGTACAAAAGCGCTCCCATCGTGTGTATAGCCATTGCCATCTCTGAACAAGATATATAAAAGCAAGTAATATCTAAATTCGAGGAACACATACGTCAAGATGTCTTCCACAGAGGTCAAGCATACCCTACAGTGTCGAGGTGTCAGTAATGAATTAGACATTATTATATTATATGACTCACCAGGTAGAACCCTTCTATTGAATGAAGAAATCTTAGGAGGGCCCAGATTTGTCCCCATTCCTGCTGTGGAATTTGTTTGGCTCCTACGAGTATCCCTTCGTCTAACGCAAACCTCTCTGCGCGCGACTCTCTGGCTTCCAATTATGGAAATCATACATACGAAGCTCCATAAGACTAATTATCCCAAAATTGGAGGGCATATCAACATATTCTTCTTCGGTATTGTTCTCCATCGAGAACAAAATGAATGTAGCTAGGAAGCATGGGATCTGTTGGGTGATATTAAGCGTGCTGACCTAAAATCGGGGTGCCACTCATCACCCAAGGATCACCGGCCAGGTCGGTTAACCTGCAGCCTTCAAATAGGCCCTATCCATGTTCAATGGCTTTGTTTAACTATTGTACTTAGTATGATTTAGTGCAAAATTTTCTTTGACTAAGGTATTTCACATCCAATTAATAATGTCCCGATTCATAGAGAATGCTAGAGATTCCAGCTGAGACTCCACCCATTTTCCGGCCAATCTCTTGCTAATTTCCGTTTATTAACAATTTAAAGTGTCGTCGAAGGCCTAGTCATACGCCAAGAAGGTCCCGAGCAGTCGAGCGGCGAAGACCGTTAGTCTGAGTCGGTCTTAGTCGAAGGCCGCAGATCGTTCACATATAAGTCCTCATTGTCAACCTGGGCGACCCACAATTGCCATGCTCGTCCTAGTCTGTGAAATTGAAGGAAAGAATAAATTTACACACGCGATGAGAATATTACCATGCACTCACAGTGAAGCACTTTCCGTCGTGTTCGCTCCATCATGCGCTTCTCTCGCTGTGAGACCCGCAGAACCTCCAAGCAACATTGCTTGGAACTGTATCTTTGCATCTTGCACAGTGTAAAAGGATCGGAAGACAGCATCTCGAACAGATGTTCCCTGTACGGCCATTCCATGACCCTTCATGAGGACAATCTAAAAACAATTAGAGGACTAAGTTAAATTCCTTTTGACTATAAAGTACGCACTGCGCTATCTGAACAAAATGAACGAGCAAGTGCATCTCCAAGTACGGCTGTTCTGATGAGCAGGTCGTGGGGTTGATTTTCAGGCAGGATACTGGTTGGCAGCTTCCCAGCATCAAATATTGGGGTTCCCAGTGTCCCTATTGAGCCACCCTTTTTTGAAAGAAACGTGATCGTTAATATTTTGAGTAAGAGATACGCGATGGGTGTACTAACAGTGTGCATCTGAGCCTTCAAAGGGACATTCGCACCAGCAAAAGGAAGGACCTCTGTCGTGTGACTATGCACGACACCTTGGACATCGGGGAATGCTTTATAAATCTGCATTTGTTCGAAGATCATGTCTTCATCTAATGCTTAATAAAGTTAGCCATACCTCAGAGTGGATAAAACGTTCCAGGAAGCTAGCCGGAAGATTCGCGCCTGTGACGGACGAGTTGAATGTCAATGATAAAGCTGTAGCATTATTGATCTCGTAACTAAAATGTCCAGTATTAGATATATATCAAGGTATGAAAAAGTGGCTACACACGTTATAATGGACTGGGATGTCGCGAGGGCTGGTGCGAGGGAGGATGACCTGTCAAACCTCAGTTAACAAAGAACAAATTGTCATTTGTGACCACCGAGGACTAACAAGAAGAATTGGCTTGAATTGTCTGGATTACGGACAGAGACATGTCCGAAAGCATCAACGACACCTAAGAAATGTAGTATATCTTCCTCACACAAAATATTGATCATTGAGCCGAACAATTTGAATTGCACGAGGGTACTTACGACCTGCATCCAAGAGATCGGTACTGACACTCAAAACTGCCGGAGAGACACTATTGCTCGCACTTGAAAGCGCCAATGCAGAAGAGAAGAAAGCGAGCCAAGTAGTCCGACGGCGACAAAAGAACATGATTACGTCGTTTGGGATGTTTAGGGTTCCAACCAGGACTGTAGCGACCCTCTCGTAGTTATATGCACCAACGCTTGTAACGTGAAACTCACGTCAATAGCCTATATCAAGCCTATCAGAATGTTCTCAACCGGAGGATTCGTGATCTACTGACCTGTCGCCATAGGCTCGTAAACGAAGGAGGCACATGGTAGGCAATAAGTATAAAAAATTAATAGTTCCGTTATTCACAGACACCCCCAATGAGGGCACGGGAAAGAGTCATTTATAGAATGTATGAGAATCACTTTCTGAAAGCGGACAAGCGAGTAACGCGTAACGTTGGCTTTGCAGCCACTGAAGGTGGGCGTCGGGACTCGGCACCTGGGCTTCCTCAGGTATTTTTACTTTCCAGACTCACTACATGCTTGTATAAAATTTTCCGCCAAGTTTCCTCCATTAATTCTAAGGAGAGAATAATATCTCCTTGCTTATAACATCTGGTTAATTGATTACCCCGGCAGCTAAACTTAATCCCAGGTTTAAATTTACCCAGCTTCGTCTGGCGACGCAGTAAGAACAAACCTGAACTTTGGAATTTCTTGTCAGCCCGCAGAAGCCTGAGAAATGCTCCACGATGCGCGGCTCGTGTTTAAAAGCAGTACATTGCTCATTGGTACTTTATTCAAAGCTGCTTTGGGTGGCCGGTTTTCTCTGGATGTAGGAGGTTAGTTGAATATCATGGGTGTTCTAAGTTGCTGTTCACATTTACCGTATAAGTTTTATTTTATTTTCGTATAGATATCTCAACCATATTTAACCTCGAATCGAACATTGTTTCCTCATGGCACGAAGCAAGTTGTCAAGATTTGGGGGAAATCCACTGTTTTGGGAGAGACTGAGGTGCTATATTAAACGGAACTTCTCACTCATCGCTTTGGCGTGCAATAATTGACACACGGTTGCATTTCCTCTGTGTATAACCCTTATATGCTCTTTAGATCCGTCTTTAAACATCGTATTGTGACTCTAGAGCACTGGTCACGTATGTCTCTAATTGGATCGGGGGATTTTGTTTCAATAGTGTTCCTTCCCGACACTCCGCTGCGCTGGGGGTACTCACACGAAACTGAAACTATGTTGGGTCTTTATTAATTCAATCCAAAGGATAGCGGACTCTTGTCTGGACTCTGAAAGGTCACGTTCGTCTAACACTTCGGTTAGTCGGGATTTGACCGATTTATTCAATAAGATCCTTCAATTCAGATAACTCGGACTTTGGGGATATAATGTATGGACACACTTTTTGAACGATGGCTTATATATGCGACAAGGGTTGATTTTTAAGGATTGGCGTAATATTCAGATTGGTGCGAGTAGCTGGTCCTGACTCAGTGACTGCTTCTCCCGACATCAAGTATAGTGAAGTAATATTGAGCGATGGCGTCGATTGGCTTCCTATAGCGTTTTATGCCTGAACTGTATAGAAGTGTTTGTTTTCATATGTAAAGCAATATATTTAAAAATACTCTGAATAGAACACCAGAAATAACTTGGCATCGGAAAGTGAAAACCATATAAGGAAGTCAGACTCCCGCACTCGCTCTTCTTTCGTGCATCCGCTGCATCACAAGACCAAAATAATCATTCAGAAGATTGATATTGGCTTCCATAGCATATACCTCGATAAGTAGACGTCTTCACTTCATTAACCTCATAATCAACCTCGAATCAAGAGGCTGAGACCACAAAGTGTCCTAACTCAAACATCTCCCGCACGAGGGATTCGTGTCCTCTTTTTTTCCACTCACGGCGTTTCCTGGCATTCTCCGCCTCGTATCGCTGCTTCTGCTCCTTTGATGTACTTGGACAAAATCTCTCCATGTGTCGCACCTTGCTATCAATGCGGGCGAGCCGCTTACGACAGTCAGGACAATGGAGACTTTTTGTGTACTCTTTAACCCGGTCCAACATACCCTTCCTGTCAAGGATATATCCATATCCTTTGGAAAGAGATGGAAGTCTACCCTCATGCTGCAATTTACGGAACTCATGCTGGACATGGGTGTAAAAATGTTGGGGAGAATGTCGCGGAGTTATCTTCCCGCAGTATGTGCATTTTCCGTCTTTGTCGGTTAATCGATTCTCATCCTCTGGAAGGCCTATAGTACGTTCAGGAATACCGTGATGTGCAGTTTCGTCCCCTGACTCGTTATCAGTGGTTACCGCGACACGATCACAATCCTTCTGGATGGCAGCATTCCTACTCCGACGTTTCTTCAAGGGAATATCATTTCCTGAATGGAGGTAGGAAATGGACCTCTTCCCACTCTCAACATCCCTTTTGACGTTGCTATATGAGTCCGTTATTTTTGAAGCCAATTCTTCCTCTCCTTCGTCCGACAATCTTCCCTCACGCTCTTCCTCGTCGAAGAAATTCTCTCCGTCTCCGTCGACTGCTTTCCCTCTTCCTTGTTCCTCCCCTATTGCTGATTCCGTTTCACTGTCCATTGCTTCCATTCGAATATTCGACGTAGGCTTGTACGCAGAATCGGTCCCAACGACCTTTCGAATGCTACTGATCCGTATATCATTTGCAGGGAGATTCGATAATTTCGGCAAGGAATTGGAGTCTTCAGAGAACCCTAGAGGATGGCATCGCTCTGGAGATCCGGGATCGTCCGTTGTATGATCTTGAACATCTCGCAAATCAGTTCCATGCGTCGATAGGCCTCTCTGGGACGGTTCAGGACTGGTGAATTCTTCATCCTTCGAAACAGTTGCATGAGCCGGTCGGGATCGAGCTTTGTGGTATGGGTGGTAACGCTGGAACTTCCTGTCTGGTTTGGCCAGTTTCTGGTGACGGCCAGAAGTCGGTGAGAGAGCATGGTCATAATTGTCAGAGTGGTGCGTCCCTGGTAATGGGAGGTTATGGCAGGGAATCCGCTGTTGCTCCGCTGTCTGCGCTAAATAGTTCACAATATGAGACTCATGAGGATGTAGATATTCATATTGTGTCTTATTTTTAGCTGGGTCGGCGGTACCATCACTGGGTAATTTCCTTTAGTAACTACATTAATATATTGGGACCGTATTAGTGACATACTTAAATTGATCGCCGACAGAGACCAGGGAATTTATTAATTCGATTCGATTTTCTTCTACGTGAAAACTGTACAGATGTATGAGATTTTTCCCCCCTTAATTGGGACGAAATTTACCTAGGATATTGAGTGTCAGGACGAGGCAGGGCCTTTTGATCATCCTTACCTTGATATTGGCTGGATTGTCTAGACAGTTTAACATGATCAGCAATATGATATCAAAATTAATCCAATTGCTTACTTTGGTAGGAATAAGAAAGGAAATATATCTGCAACGTCCAAGTTGACGTGAGGCTCATTAAGCGTGGAAGGCATGGAACCTTGATACGTCGAGCTAGAATGGTCATTCAACCATGACTAAGTATAGGTGTAAATTGAAGGAGAAACCGAGAAAACATACGGGGAAGAAAACTGTTGAGTTTGACCGAGTGGCGTGGTGATTGTCACGTTACTAGTGGGACTGATGCATTGCGAGTTCAATATCCAACATCACCGAAACGTTTATAACGTACATCGCGGGCATGTACCCGTCATCCCCGGGCAGTTCGAAAGGTGCATAGTATGCCATTGCTCTTCAGTTGATATGAGAGGTCAAAGGCTCACAATGGGTACCTTCGGGCTTTATGTTCCTTATATAACGCGTACAATGTGTCACTGATCTGATTAAGCGGATTGAGCTTAAATATTCAAATATTGCTGGACTGTTCAGACTGCGGTAACCACGCCTCGCTATCGTGAGTATCCTTATCGGGAAGGATTGGGGAGACCCCAGCACAGATATTTATTTCTGATCGTCATAAAAGCTCCAAACAATGGACAATCTATGTCGTTATCAGCTCTATTGTCATACGCAGAATCAAGATGAGCCAGATAGAGCGACATACTTGATCGATTATAGTTTGAATGCATCGTTGTCATGAGTAATTTCCAGCATCCTGACGCTATGGCTCCCAGCTTCACGTCATAAATCTAGATACCACGTTCACCATCGCCGTATTAGCATCCGATTTCATATTTAATAGAGGACCATAAATATCGCCCATTGTCTGCAAGATGCGTCTAGGGGCTCTTGTGCACAATGGGCACTGGGCGCTGTCCATATATAGTAAATGCAGCGACCGGCTTTGGCGTGAACATGAAATTTCTTACACTGCATCAGGCTCCCTAAATTTCACATTAGGCAATTGAGCCACAGGACATATTGACCAGTGAACGTGCGAGAGTGCCTGAAATAACGTGGATCAACTGGTTACCGCGTGCAAAGTTATGTAAACTATTTCGAAACATTTAAAGATATATTTGGAGAGGGAAGAAGAATAAGAAGACGTACCTTGTAATAAATATTAGCGGTGGGAAGCTCAAAACGAGTGTCGTTCATCTGCTTCAACTTGTGCGTTTCTGACTTGTTGACTTAGCATAGATTGCCAGAATTAAAAGAGTTAAAGGATATGCGTGAAGATCACAGCATTCTGTTATAAAGTTAGGCTAAATGAGTAACTGGCAGCCATAGATTCTTAGTAGTCACGTACTAAATTGAAGTTGTTAACGTCGGGATAACCATTTATCTAAACCGACATATGCGAGTCATGCTGTTTAATCTCGAGACTATCAATATTTCTGACTCATAACCGGTTAAACAGCAAGGGTTAGCATCGTAGAGACCCTTGGACGACGTAGCCTGAGCATTTGGGTATGATCTGAAACGCGCACTTGATTAATGAGATTTGCTACAGTACGTGATAAAAATACTTAGCTAACGCATTACATGTGAAAATACACGCGAATTCTATAAACAAAGGGAGGAGGAGAGGAAGAGGAAGAGGAAGAGGAAGAGGAGGAAAAACCGGCATGTGTGCCTGTACGGAACTCCGGCACCGGATAGAGAGAGAGAGAGAGAGGGATTCAGATTAGAGTGCTCGAAGCGCGTATGGCGCTTATGGTGCACTTGTACTATAGTATATACATGGGTCGATACGAGGTAATGATATAAATCTTCGGGAGGGAGAAACACATCTGTACTCCGCTTAGGCAGAGAGCGGCGGCATGGTTATAACCTATGGTGCTTTGGGTCAGATGAATCACGTCAGTACTATTCGTGAAACGATGTGAGCGATTATGGGCGGCGCCTGTGGGCGTCCAATTCATTCTCGTCTCTTCGATCTCTTTCTCTTTCACTAGTCGAATTCACGCGGTTCTTAATATGTTAGTAATGTGTCGAAGAATAGTGGTACTTATAGACGTCAGAAAGTTCCCTCTTATAACTCATTCAATATTATTGTCCTATCTATATGTCTATCTGGTATACTTATCACGAACAGTGTAGTTAAAATATGGAGCATGAATACCACATCATGCGAATCATTCCCACAGAAAAAAACTGCAGGCTCTAAGTACTGTATTCATCTCCCTTCTAACCTCCTTTCATTCGGTTGACTGAGACGGTGATGCTCCCTCAGTTCATCTGGTACCTTCTCGTATACATCTAGGTGGCGACTCCAAGCCGGTAATGGACTGAAAGCTTCGTCGAAGTTCAATCCCGGGCAGCGGATATCTTCCAGCCGCTGTTCGAGCCATACACGGACACCAGGCTTGTGTAGGATACGTATCGGCCAATCCCTTTTCTGTTCTCCTTTAACGATTCGAAGCTCATCCAACGCATGTGTATAATAATGGCCAACTGAGGATAAATAACATGTCACAGTATGTGCAATATACCTGTGTGTTTGATCTTTGGTCTAAGATCTTGAACATTGGTGTATGGGGTTGTGATGGCTGCTTGAGTCGATGAACAGTTATTTTCGTGGGATTGTCTAAATATTCTGAAATGGTCGATTAAGCAAGTCGATGTTCTTGACGGCTGGCATCAGAAACCTGAGGCGCCTCATCATGAAGTGTATAAGGGATGATACGATGCAGACGGCGATATGATGGGTTGTTGCTTCGAATAATTCCTAAATCTAATAACCATTCGGACGATGATAAATTTTAGCCATAAATTCAGCATAGGATTGCTGGAGGTGGTGCTCTTACCTTTATATTGGTTCGTTATTAATCGTTCATTATCCTTATTGAGCATCTCTTAATGTGGCGACAGATGTATAGTCGTGGCATCAAAGCAGCTGAATCTTCATCGCATTAGTAACGCATTTTGTAGATGAAATATATCGTTCACATACGTATCGTCAAAGTCATCCGCTGAACAATGTAGCGACCCTGATACACTGGCTTCCGAGGTTGAGCTAGGAAAACAACCGGAGTGCGATTGTCAGAAGATATTACCGAGGTGAGGAATAAATCGACGTACCCATCCATTGATATCCGGTTCCATACCGCTGGGATATAAACTCGATATTCATATCAGAGACGGAAAACGTTAAAGGGCTTGCCAACCTTAGCTTCCCTACAGACCCTGGCGCAGAATAATGCACCGACATATTTACAAATCTTAGATTAAACTTTGGATCTGCCATGTTGTAAATGCGCCGATTTGGAGATGAAATGAGATGCGGCTGCGTAACCAAAATACACAACGTACTGTGTGTATTTAAGTGCAGAGACGGCGGCTCGTGGCACGGGAGATGTCAAACTAACCGAGTCGACCTTACGTCTGACATTGGTATTGTGGGAAGAATACTTGGTTTGGGACCGTAAGAGGAATATGTACGTGAAAATTAAGTCCTTGAGGTATGATGCCTTGAGGTTCATAGCAGTGCTTTTGCTCAGTCACTTATATGAGCGCACGGTGAGAGGAGACTTTACCGATACTTATGTCCATATCCGGTTAGAGTTACATGTGGCTGAGCTCATTTTTTGCGCCTAAAAGTACAAAGGATTAGACAATTGTAATTTTGAAACCTGTGTATCTTCCTGTACCTTTTCATCAGGCTCTACAACGGGCAAAAGCAGTTGCCCGCAACTGCTCACATGACGCCCGTTGTAGCCTAGTAAGCATGGCCAGAAAGAGAATAAATAACAATGTAAGTACTAGTAATAATAAGTTTAAGTTACCGAGCTTAATCGCAAATCAACTGTAATGATAGGTCAACCGGTCAAGTACACGAGATTAAAGCCTCGATTCATCGATGTATCTCGGATCACCGTGGGTCCTCTGAACGTTTCGACATTGATATCGTTGCAAAAGTTGAAGTATCATGACTAAAAAGACGACAGATGAGAAAGAAAGAGTCAGTTTATTGTTGCTCAGTAAAAATCCGGACATGTTACTCGTAACTGAACCGTACACGCAACGAAAGAAGCCGAAGAGCTGGAGCACTGAAGGACGGAGTTCGAATGAATGACATTCTCACGCGTCAGCTAATCATGGTCTTTGAACTTGAGCTGCATCCTGTTCGTCGAGCTAGGGAAAGTTTCCTCTTACTATTAGGTTCGTGGCGTGTTATTATACTAATCTTTTGTTCTAATACCATATTACCCAGTATGCATCGGACTTGTATTCCAGAACAAATAGCAATCGGCGATAACTTACTCTCGAGTCTCCAAGCAGCAATTTATTCACAAGTATTTTGACCCTGGTAGAGCGGCATTTATCTCATACTGTACAGTATCTGACTGACTTTCATATATTTTACTAATCAACGATCGTGATGGGGTAAAGTTTGATTACGTTGGATAAGGAAATTTAAGATTACTGCCAACGATGCACGGCCTGATATTGTAACTTTAAAAATGGAACAAATCAAATCAATCAAACCAAATATTAGGAAGTAAAGTGAATATCATGCAACGAATACCTTGAATGAAATCTTGGTAGACACAAATAATGAGACCAAATTCAAGTCTATGCTTCGAAATGCAGAGGTGGATTATGCAGTAATAATCCAGTCGCGTATAATCTAGTAAAGATCATAAATCAACACAAATATTATCCCATCCATGACACACATTCCCCATCAGCGAAGCCATCGATGATTATCCATTCGGTTTATATGCATCCAACACAAATCCCTTGAAGAATCCACCCCAGTTATCGGCATCCAAATCCGGATTATGGATGTATCTGAACCCAACAAAATTTCCTTCCGTGTTTCGGTCGATAGTAACCCAACCACCCTCTGCCAATGCCCGAGCCTGAACATACCGTAGTCGTCTGAGGGATGCAAGACGACGTAGGATGCGAACCCCATCTGGTAACTTGAGCGAAATAGAGGACATGAATCCGGCCAGGTGCGTTAGACACCCCATCGTCATGAGACTATCGATATGTGTTAAGAGCAGAGAGTTAATCTAAACCCGTAATGTATTAGTTTTTAATTTTAGGGGTAAAGGACGAGAAACACTCACGTTGCCACCATGATATTTCCCATGCCAGTCCACATTGACGCAAAGTCTTTCGAGAAAGGGAAGGGAAAGCGTGAGCTGTGGTAACAAAGTGTTCTTCATGATGGGGGTACAACTACGCAAAGAGCGGAACTGGGCAAGCAAGGGCAAAGTCTTCTCATCTACAGGGCCCTGGAAATGCCATAGGTTGTTCACAGCCGTACGCGTGAGCATCTTGCAGAGACGCAAAGGCGCAAGATTGCTCCGCGAATTGGTTATCTGAATAGAGCGAAGGCGCGGAAGGGCAGATGTTCCGACCTGCCCAAGAAAGACGGCATCCGTTTGGCTGAAGTTAATTCGTTCCATCATGCAATGCCTGTGAACGAAACCAACAAAGATATGCCACTTATCCTTAACGGTGGTATTATCTGGGAAAAATTGAACATTTTTTGCAGTGAAATTTCGTAGGTCAGCCCAGTCACCGTCTTCGAGCAAGCTGAAGATTTGAAGCGAATCTGTCGGTCCAGCTTCGAGGTGCAAATCTCGCAGGTCGGGACATTCTGACATTATTATATCCATTACGGCGATGGAGAAGTTTGCTGTTTGGAGTACAGTTCCAATAATACGAATAGATATTCTTGTCAAATTTCGTAATTTCGTAAACTGCCGATGGCGTGTGAGAAGGATTGTCACTACGATATGACGAGAGAGAACGCACCGCACATTTATCTTTGGGATCACCATATCCAGAACGCTCTCTACTTCCATAATATATTTCAGCCTCCTGTAATTCGTAACAGTTGTACGCGACGGTATCAAACATCTGGGCTACCCCATCGACCACCGACCCACAATCACACCAGCAGAACCTAACCAGGTTCCGCATCTTGTACAGGGCATGAATGAGCTGGTATAAGCAGTCCGAAAGATGACGCCGCATATCAGATAGCACGATACCATCTTGCAGCTGCAATCTCCGTATTTCGAACTGCGGCACCAGCGGCGTTATGAACGAGCTTTCGACCACCAGTTCAAGGCGGTAGATATTGGCAGCCTGGATGGGTCGCCTCTGCAATTCCTGCCATAACTCTATCCTTCGTGGATCGCAGCGAATGATTCGGTATTCGAGGATATCGGGGATGATGAGTTCGCAAAAGAGTTTGCAAGTTAACGCGAGAGATAAAAGGTCCCCAGGTTCAAATATATGAGATATAACCGATGTTATGATCTCAAGAGGCAGGATTGCCAACATCGGGGTGGAGGAATGAGGGAAAGAATGATTGTGGCGTGCATGAGAGGCAAGAAGCAGTGTCAGCGCCGCGTCACACCAATTGTCACAATGGCCGTGACACGCGCACCCACAATGGAACCCGTAATTGGAAGTTCTATAAATGATCGACAGAACAAAACTTCCACTAATTCTTTTCTCATTGCTTACGTTAAAGGTATAGGGTAATGTGCTGTAATTGAAATGTTCTCAATTTTCCGTCCGAAAGAGTAAGGTTTTACTCAAGTTTTACTTCCTGTTTATTTTATGATAAGGTTAAGTATCTCAGATGCCGATGATAGCCTGCAAATAGCCTACAATATATTCGACGGAAGGGAATACTAATCACCAAGAAATGGTTGTAAGTACTGGGAGGTGAATTAATCCGATGGAAATGCGCAGAGCATTCAGTTGACTTGATCAGTCTTGGTCCTGAACATGAAAGTCTCTCTCCAGTCCGATATATAGGAGTTGGGTCAGGGTAAGTAATCCAAATGTTTGCATCGTCCGGATGGAGCTGGGTCTAGCCCCCGTGCTTAATTTAGCGAAAGGCCTGGGAACGTCCGTATAAGGAGCTGTGGCTGTGCACCCTTACAGGCTTTGCAGAGCACAAGTTCGTAGGGCGAATATTGAGAAGAAGAATCGGATCGGACGACGTCACTCGTCACTCAGTATAAGTTGGTAATGTAATAATATAAGCATTATTCAAAGATTTCGCCACGAAAATCGGATACAATTTCCCTTCTTACCATATAAGAAAAATCTCATACGACGTCTTCGGAGATAGCTTAAAACCTCGAAATCGCAACCCAGCCTGACGGTGCTATCCCCTGCAAATTCAGACCTCCCATTAATGGCACTATATACTTAGCAGGCGAATTGTTTTAAATTGGATCTAAAAATGGAAATACAATACTTCATCCATTAGACACCGCATTGTCTTCTTTTGCTTGCGAACTACCAGCACGATTTGTCCATAGATAATAAGTAGTCTCGTAATAGGATATATTTACTGAAGTGAAGGGATATAAATGTTAGATCTTCCAAACTTACTAGTCAACCATGAAAACTCTGTGGTGGCTTAATTAATATTGATGGATCTCTCACGTCTAGTGATTTGCGGGCCCGGCTTGGGCTCAAAGCCCGGGCTCGGGCTCGGCTTTGCTAGGCTCAGGCTTCATAGAAAGTGAAGCCGAGCCCTACTGGAAGGCTCGGGCGGGGCTCGGGCGGGCTTAGGCTTGACCCCGGGCTTTGAAGAAAGTTTTCAAATAACATAAAGCCGCTAGTAAAAGTTTAATTATACAACTAATTAGTCAATATAATCGTAGTTTTTGACATCCCCACTTGTTACAGACTCTGAAGTCCCTTGCAGTATAAAAAGCAATGAAGTTGGATGTGGTCAGTTATCTATACATAACTACCCACAATGTTCTTCCTATTACTATGCGGTGATGCATATCATTAACAGGAATATAAGTAAGATGCTTCTTGTAATTGTATAACACACTTACTCATCAAAATTCAGCCCCTCAATACTGTAATACTGAATAGATTCATGATAAAGGGAGGGTGTCTTCAAGCCTGGGCTTGCGGGCTGGGCTTGGGCTTGCAAATCTGAAGCCGGGCCCTAGGAGGCAGGCTTCAGAGGGCTCGGCCTGGGCTTTTGAGGGCCGGCTTGGGCCGGCTTAGGGCCTGAAGCCCAAGCCTACAAACCATTACTCACGTCCTAATGGCCCGAACGTAGCAGGGCAGAAATGGATCTAGAGCGCAGTCGGTTAACCGCTCCATACACGTGCGATTTATGATAGTATAATTACGCCATAAATCATCCCCTTGTTCAATGATAAGAGTGAGCATGAAATATAGACGATACTCTGATGACATAGTGGATCGAAGGTCTAAACCATATGGAGAGTTGAAACGCCTCCTATCGCGCCGCAACCGGTCTGGCTTTCCTGAACGAGGCGCTTCGGACTCGGAACATGTTAACAATTTGGAATGTTTATATACCTTACAATACGAGATAATACGTAATTAGTGGTTTAGAGTAAGAAGACCATGGTTATGACTTCTGAGTTCGGAGACTTTCCTGGAGAGAGCGTTCCTGGCCTGAATGTTCCCATTTATTACTGTCAATTTTCTGTAGAGTAGCGGGAAATACCGGGCTCACCAGATATTTATCTGCATTTTACCCCGAATACTGAACGCATATCAAGCCCAACAGAGCATAGCCCAGGACCAATTCGTAGTACAGCTTCATCTGATTAATTCTCCAACGTTTCTAGTTCGTGGGTGACAAGGGGTGTCTAAATGGCTTTATCACGACGCTAGGGATTAAATACATTTACATAAAGAAAACAGCCCGTTTTCGCGTTTGGTCTGTTTTGGTTGCTAGGTGAAGATTTGGATAGATGTGTCATGCCAGTACATATTGTAACTCCATCGATCAAATCTTCAATTAGAGTTCAAGGTGAAGCGAATTACGTACGTAATACAAACAAGTTGCGGTACCCAGCTGCCGACCAAGGTACACTATTTCTAGGCGACGTCCTACCAGTTACAAATTGCTGAGCGCTGGCACCGAGGCCTCCGGAGGTCACGATGATAGAACGGCAATTCCCTTAGTTTATTAATTTAAGTACCTGCCTTTGCATACTAATTCTTGGAGTAGACCTGAAAGCCTCGACGACTAGTGCTAATTTGGCTTCTGAACCAATACTCCGGAGTTCCAGCTGTAACTCGGAGGCGGGGCCGTGTCCGGTCTCCGGGCCTTTAAAGTTAAGAAAGCCAGGAAGACTGTCGAAGACATGCATCGTGTTTCTGTCAATCTACACGAGTTTCCAATCCACGTAAGAGCTTTGTCATAATCGATATGCGCTTTCAACGTGACTCTCTATAACAAATCAGCGAGTAACTTAGCTGCCAGCTACAAGACTATTATTACAATGCGCATTGTGCGTACCTGAATTCGACTGAGGATCATTCAGGAAGCCTAGCATATATTGATTGAAAAATGTACATCCCGATTGTTAACTTTCCCGATATTAGGCAGAGCGCCTGTTAGCGCGTCTACTCTATAGACATTCATCCTAGACGATACCTTGTCCCAAAGATTTGTCCGAGGAAGCCATAGGGCTACCCTGTTCTACTTGTCAATACTTATGGCACCGGTGTGCCTTTGTAAGCCCAAATATTCCGTCTCTATTTGTTTTGGCGAAGTTCGCCAAGTCGCCTACTAGTATGCTATCATCAACTGCAAAAGCACTTCGGCACCATTATTGCCAAGCAAAAAGACAACAGTGAGGAATCTATTTTCATCCCGAGGAACAAAACCTTACAATTAAAGGAACACTCAGGAGAAAACACCAAGGGTGATGAATGGGGAGCATTCAAGGTACAATTAGCGTTATGTGTCAAGACAAAGGGCGACTGGACTTACATCAGAGAACTCCCAGTTATTCACGTTTGAATTCAGACAAATGACAGACAGTGTAGCTTATATCTGAAAGGATCTAAGCAGGCCTAGGAAATGGATGAGATTCCCGAAAGAGACACAAAGGGCCAAATACGGAAAAAGAACCGAGAACTTGATAGTGACAGAATTGCGACATCGTCGCAACGGCTTATTCCCAAAGAGAGATATACTTAATTAAAATGAACACTGCATCTTGAGTTTTAAGCAAACACAGCTTTCTTGGCCTGAGATTAAATATATGGTAAACGTACTATTGGCAGCTAAAGGTATTCGCAACTTTTAAGCCGAGCCCACATCGCTCCAGAAACGCCGTATTGTATGCTTGAAATTTTGCGCGTCATATTTATGCCGATGAATAGAAATTCTCGAAGAAAAGCTGAAACGACAGATATCGGGGACTCCGGTATAGAATATAGAGTGACAAACCAGAATATATCACCGCAAGGGCGTTTGTGACGAAACCTGATTCAAAAGCTGACAACCCAAGCCCCTCATGCCAGATTCAACCCCGAAATGGAAGGGTCAGCGGAAATATCAACAATGCAATGGTCACGGGCTTTAGATAAAAGCTCACCAAGAGTCAGAAGGAGGGTATCATACATGATATCAGGTGTGGATAGGCCGCTGGAAGGTATATCAGCGCAAGGGTTTCACCGGTGATTAGAGTCAAAACCTGCGTTCGGGAACATATTGTATACCGCATAAACGTCGCCGATACAACCAACGAACTGTTTACCAAGCCTTCGACATTGTGGCGATGGATGTGTTGCGGACGTGAAAGCTAAATGTGTCGTGAATACTGGGGAGACCTATAATTAGACTTTGCGGCTATCATGTCGCGGAGAACCGGTGGGCACGGGTGCTGATGGACCTGCATCGGCCATATACTATTGTTAAAACACGGCAAAGAAATATCAACATCCAACAGGGTCTCGGTATTTTGGGAGGCCACCAGGTTCCAAGAGCTGTGTCCGCGATTTCGGGAATACAGAAACCTCCGTAGTAAGATTCTTCATCTCCTTCGTTTTCTTAAAAACCACAGAAGTCGACAGGTGGGAATTCGTCCTAAGAGTTGCCCCATAAATATTCTTATTTGTGATGGAAGAAACGGCCATCTATCCTTCAGAAACATTTTGAACGGTTCGAGAGGATAAGAGCACACCTTAATTTTTTTAAATCTTCGCCAATGATTGAGAAGGTTTGATGCGGTAAACTATGATACCCCTAAAGGGCCTCCATATCACCGAACGTCTGCGAGTCAACGGACAAGTAAATTTAGTAGGGGTTACTGTATAAGCAGACTCGGACTGTCTAGTGGGATGGTTGCCTCTGATTTATGAACTGATGACGATGTCATATTTACCATATATATGGTCCGAGTCCAGTGAATTGATGCTAGGAATAAAGTCATTAGGGAGGGGGCATATATGCGTACGGTTGCCGAGAGGGTCGTGGATTAAATTGCGATCACGGATTTGTGACTCACAGTTTGCCCGCAACCGTGACTCGAGATATTTTTTTACCTCGTCATATACTTAGCCATTGCATAAGGATCGGTAGAGAAATAGTCTTTTTTGCCTCATTATATATGTTCTTTGAAAAAATCGGCGAATATCACTAGAATGTATAGGGGAAGAGGCCCTGACTTATAACTACATCAATCCACTTTGGCTGAATGGTAATGCATCACCCAGAGCATTCGTGTTTTGCTTTTTCCTGATCCTCCCTTTACCAGTACAAGGTTCAAATCCTATGCTGGCTGTTATTTATTTATTTTATTTTATGTATGTTCTGTAATATTGAGCTAAGTCTATGTCTTAGTCTAGACATGGGCTTTTTTTATACGGAAGGGAAGGAGAGGGAGGACTGCCAAAGATCAAAGAAATAATCCCCCCTTTGAGGTCAATTTCAGGTCCTCCTTCTCTCCCGGACACTTATGCTCATAAGTACCTTATATTTGTTAGAAAAAGTTCAGAGATAGAAAACAGTTTAAATGTCTCCCCCTCCCTGGCAAAGGGAAAAAGAAATGACCTGCTGCAAGTCAAACAAAGAGGCTAATCTGAGAATTTATAAAGATCTTAGCTCTTAACTATTGGACCACTATACCATAGAATCTTGGGATAAGATGGTGGCGTACAGCATCAAATCCGCACCCAATTACATGCATAACCTTCTGAGGGCCCTCTACATAAGAAAGATTAGACTAAACGGATTAATAGACTACTTATTTTATTTTATTACCGCCTTTATATGATGCCGTTTACGTTGTGTGCTGGATTCTTCAACAATTAAAGAAGGGTACCGGGGAAATATCGGGCAGTCTCGTGATTGGGCTTGGCTTGACAGGCTAAATTCAACTTTCAATCCACGACCTTCCCGGCTACGGTATATGCGTCGACACAGGCAGTATTCTTGCGTCCGTGATTCCACTTTCTTTCAAGGCCGTGTTATTTAAAAAATCTATAAGCTTCTTGCACCTCCGAACTTGTTTGGCGGGGAAAGGGTTAGGTCCGGTCATCAATGAAACTCTAAGCTTTGTAGACGTTTATTTATGAGCTTTTAGGGCGTGCTACCTATGAATCATCTGTGGTGACGTGCTCGAGTTTGCCGCGCTATGACTTCCGCTATACAATGAAGAAGCCATTTAATCCAGGAATTGCTATCTATGTTAAAAGACTCAGTGAGTGCATTATTACCTATACTATTAGACTGAGCTAGAGTCTCAACCGAGATCTGTGGAGCGCGTCAGTGTTAGTAGTCGGGATTAGGCAGCTAGGCGACGCCAATGTACTCCGGCATTGCTGGACAAATGGGTAACGCCGAGGACTATCTTGTGCTGAAAGGGCTTAGATTGACGCTTTAGACAGTATATCGTAAGTAGCCGACCGGGGAGTGCAGCTGAGCGAGATTTTTTGCTGAAATAATGTTGTAAGCCCTTGCACATATACAAGAGGTGAACTCACATATAACCATTGCGATGTTGTACGCCGATATCTAGAGAAATAGAGAAACAGAAAAACTGGCATGGGCGCCGAATCTCGGGTGTAGTAAAGTAGCGCCACGGGCATTTAACGCCCAGTCCAAGGACGATGTTTTTTCCTTGTAGATGTACTTACTATGGGTGAAAAGAGTATAGCAGTATAGTGCATGTGGAATCGAGGCATTAGCCGCCCCAGTAGAGCATCCAAACCTTCGAATGGGAGAAGAATGCAGATTCCGATATCCTTGGCGCTCATGACTCCTATCAGCTCTGGATATCTTTCGTATACACGGCCGTGTAACCCGGACTCCGATGTAGAAAGACAAATGTTGGGGGATAATATGGCGACTTGATCTCTTGATGCCTTCACCAGGGGACTGAGATAGACTGAGGTGTAAGAGGCCTCGAGTATCTACCCAAGCGATCTGCGCGACAGGGGATACGTTGTGGCGCTATAAAGGTTAGCTTCGTTGAGATTAACCACCAAGCTCTTAGCTGTGAGTGAACATTTGTGCGCCGAATGAAGTACCTCACTCCGACCTCCACTGAGGCCAGTATCTTCTGATATCCTGTGCAAGTATTAGGATCCGTGGTCGATTCAAGGTTAGGAATGCCTTCCGAGGCACGCGGATAGCCTTGAAACCAGCGGCTATCCAGCGCAAAGTTAATCAGAGCTGGGTTTGAAAGGGAGGACTTGGATAGGCTTGGTCGGACTTGAATTGTGCATCGCTTAACAGGGCTGATTTCATATTCGCCTAGGCTTGAGCAAGTAGGCCACTAAATGCCTGTTGCGGTAATTTCAGGGGTTTACTCCCCGAGTCCGAGAATCTCGACTCCATTGTAAGTGAATGAGATTTCAGATACGCACCTACAGTTACAATCAAATCTGCGTATCCAGATGCTGTATTCAAACGCGCTTCAGCCTGACATATATCTAGACCTGAGGGATGTTAGGTCCTGCTTACCCCTTCTTCTCTCACTTCTTGCACGCCCTCCTCACCGGGCACAGTCTGCTTCCCCGCATTTCACACCATGTCCTGGCAGAATCTATCCAGTCTCGACTGTTACTTCGGGCAGAACGAGGACAACACAATGTCACTTTTCGGATCTTCAGCTGACCTCTCACAGGCGCCATTTCTAGACACAGCGTTGCCAGAGAATGATAACACAACATACGACAGGTTACGCCACAGAGGCTCTTTTTCCTCGACCTCAGGTTCTTCGATTTGCGAGCCCCCTTCTCCCGTAGCCCAACGAATCAATTCAATGTCGTTAGATTCCACTCCAAACGGCGAAGAAGAAGCAGAGGACGCGCCTTGGAATTTAGTGGCGTATCATATTCCCTGGGGACCTGGATATGAAGGATATGAGGCAGGAACGCTTCCAGGACCCGACGGGACATGCATATTCCTACGAAGTCCAACTCCCTTGAAGCGGCAGCGAACGACACAGGCTTGCGAGAAATGTAGAGAGCGGAAGGCAAAGGTGAGCAAATTATGTCCTGCCCCAAAACCTAATCCTCACCCTTATAATAGTGCTCAGGTGCTCGGCCTGCTTGCGGAAGATGTTTGGATCGAGGGCTCACCTGCTACTATAGCCCATCGACGAACGAATCGCAACCCTCACCTTATCACAGGGCTTCACGCCGATTAACGCCATCAAACTCGAAAGAACAATTGAAGGCCTCCATTAGGAACCGGGTTAGACGACAATCCATGCAGCCCGACGGTGATTTGAAGGCTGAGAAGCAGGACGATCAGCTTTACCCGAGATCCGAGTCCCTGAACACAACTCCTGGGATGCAGGATCTGAGCGCGAACCAGCATGGAAAGGGTTCTGCTATGGAGATTTCGTTATTAGAGGAAGATTCTACGGTGAACGGTTCAATACTGGGTGGTACGTTATGTTATTTGGCGCTCCCAGATTGTTGTTTCTCAATATACCTTATTCTAGGGGCAATATACGCGGAGCCAGCATCCTCTGTTCACTCTTATCGCTTTCCACCTGTAACGAGTCATACCAAGTCAGATATCATATCCCCAACTCCATTAGCTGCCGTCCCGGACGCCACGTACCTCCTGACCACCACGCAGATATCGAGTTTGGATACAATGTATCAGGGCTGGAAACCGGGAATGTCGTTTGGATCCTTATTCTCTCGACCCAGTACATACCAAGAGTACGTCATCCTGTACAACGATTATGTCCTATAGCCTAATCTTGCCACCAGCTCATTCTTGGGAAATTTTCCCGGGGTCATGAATGGGATGTACTCTGAGGTCGGGCTCAGTTTTCATAATCCTTCAACGATGTCAGCGATTCTTCCCGGAACCGAACAATACTCCATGTTTTCTGGCGGTGAACAACTGCTGTCGAACTTTCCACCGTACCAGATGAAAAGGGAGCCGGTGTTGTGAGCCGTTTCGTCTTGAGCGAACACTCCACCGACATCCCTTCCTGATATTTATTACTTCAACCTCCTATAATCATCGTTTCCCGTCTCAAGGACGACTTTAATGCCCGTATTAATACTCTCATATAACACACGTACCTATTTTGTATAATCCTTATTTGCCGGTGATACACCTCATTTTTGTGTTCTGTTGTGTCCATATTGCGTCCATATCCATCATAGTACTTGGTTTGTTGCAGTTGTATAGCATGTATCATAGTATGTAGAATATTGATAGTCATAGTCCAAACACACAAATCGAAGTCAGAAATTCAAATTCCGCTCGCCATATAACTGATGCGTCGTCACCCATCCCCACCCGTTTCCTTTGTTCTTCCCTTCCACCCCCAGGTCTCCTGCGCGCATCCATCCGTTAAACAACTTCTATTCCTAACTGTATTTGACTCAATATGTCCGACGAAGACACCAAGAAGCCTGGCGGATACCGCCTTGAATACGCCTCATCTGGGTGCGTCGAGCGGCCATGCCTGTGGTGCATCCACTTATAACCTTGGATGTTTCCTTCGATAGACGCGCCAAATGCAAAGATAAGTACTGCACAAATTCATTGACAACCCTGATCGTCGGGCTTATTCTTGTTTGCTTGTTTACGGCCCAAGCCATGCAGTGGTACGTGTCGTCGTTCCACGTGGGTTACGCGTTTTCTGACATTCAGCTGAACCCCAGGAACTACCATCGCGAAAGGTGAATTGCGGTTCGGATCGCAGGTCGATTTTAGGGGAAACACATCCTTGTACGTCGTCGTAATCGTGCTCATCAAGCCGTATCAGCTGACGCGAGCTGCCAGTGCATGGCGGCATTGGGGCTGTGTTACCCCAAAGATTCTCAGTAACATCGCGAGTTCTCTCAACAGCGCTGACGATCTCGACGGATTTGAGGATTTGAAGGACGAGGACAAGGAGCGCGTGCGCAAGGCCGTTGAGGAGGGGAAGGTAGCGGATGAAGATGTACCGGAATCTGCGAAGAAAACTGATGCAGATGGGGAAGAAGCGGAAGAAAAGCCTAAAAGGAAACGCGCGCCGCCCAAAAAGAAAGCCAAGGTATGTGTCTATTCAATCTTTTAGTTTCGTCCAATTTTAACATGTCTTTCCAGAAGGATGAAGACGAGGACGAGGACGATGAAGAAGAAGAGAAGCTTAAGAAAAAGGCCTCTGCTAAGAAGGCTCCTGCTAAAAAGGCCCCTGCTAAAAAGGCCCCTGCTAAGAAGGTCACGAAGAAGAAGGTTCGTGCCTTTCACGCTCTATTGACTGTAGTTAACGCTCCTCCAGGATAGTGATTCCGAGGAAGAGAACTTTGCTGACGACATCGACAAGATCTCTGATGATGAAGACGATGATGAAGATGCGGAAGCTGGCAAAAAGCGCAAGGTGTGGTTGTATTCTGTTTTCTCTCTCCTTTCCTAAGTGTACATTCCGTCTTCAGCGTCCTGCTCCTAAGAAGAAAGTCGAGCCCAAGAAGCCGGCGGCCAAGAAACCAGCATCGAGGAAGGCCAAGAAGCCCGTGTCAGACGACGAAGATGACGACTAACGTGTTGCTCTTCATCCCGTATACCACCTCCCCACCAAGCTCGTCAGATATTTCCTCCAACCTTTCTCTTCGTTTGGCATCTGTTTCCTCGCTCTCGATGTTCTTTGTTTATTCCCCTTTTGTCAGTTCATGTGTCGCCTCCATAATGGTCAACATTTGTATAGGACTTGTCGATATTCGATATGCTATCTTTTGTTCTCTTTCGAGGATATGTCCGAACGCTCTCGGCAATATCTGAACGTTGAATATCTATCTCTGCTGCCAATGTATAAGGGTCTAGTACGTTGTTCCGCGGGGAAACGCCGTGAGCAGCCAGTACACATTTTTTTGCTGTCAAGTGCTCACGAAACCCTTTAGCCCAGCTGTGGGCTGAACGCACTTACTTGTTTTATCCATCATATTGCGCCAATGGCTGTATAATTCATATAAACAAGTCTGACGGTGCTCACACTGTGTGGATTCTGTCCGTTCGGTGATTTCTCCCGCTACTCGACCGCGATTGTACTTCCTCGAAAGATACAACTCTATGATCATTGTCTCTACTTCCCCTATTCAGAGATCTTGGGACTCCACGACCGATACTGTGGTTTAATACTATGTCTCCTAAAGGATTGAATAAGGTGGCTTGGTAAATCTAATCTTTGACCCTCACTCGGAATCACTAATATTCACTGACTGTAGACGACAGCCGACCCTTAAAATCTCCTTGTTACTCTAGAGCCTGTTCGAGGTGGCTCTCCATGCAGGGCTTAATTAAATGTTCTTTTCGCAGTCAAAAATAAATATCTCGCTTGCCATAATTGGTGAATTTCATATGGTCAACCTCGAAGCTACCATTCCATTCTATGACGAGATCTGTTTACTCTGCATAACCAGGTTTATTCAGTTCCAGGCTCCGGCATCGGTATTGTCGCTAGCCGTCGTTCCATGGCGCGTCGAGAACTTCCAAGCCAAATGGCAATACACGTCATAGGTCACCGAAGTGAGCGTAGCCGATTTGCGTCCCCCAACTTTATTCAAACCACCCCATGTATAAGCGGGCTCACCGAATAGCCCGGTCCTGGTTTATGATTCTCCTGCGCAAATGAATATTGCCTTATTTGGTATCCGGTTCCTATTGAATAAGGCCTCTAAAGCTTGTTTGCTGAATTGAAATGAGTAACCAACGAGATGAAGTTTCCTGTCAATCTTGTCCTTTTCACCCCTGTACATGGGTATTCCGACTGCAACACACTCGGCCTCTTTTTTTTTCTCCTCGGACCGGAAATGGTATTTAGATCCTTGCTGCGTACGTCCGTTGTTCTCAATCAAGGTAGATCGGAGGGCATATCTAACTCTGGCTTGGTGGCCGAACTCGGTGATCTGTGCTATGGCCACGCGATCTCATCCATCCTGCCACAGGCGTTTCTTCGATTTCATCCTTATCTTTAGTGTGGCTTCCGGCACGAGCGTACCTACTTACTTTGTACTGTAGTAACGACGCATGGCAGGTGGCAAGTCGAGCCGGTCGGTCTACTCAATATGTAGTCCCACCCTGTAGGTACAGTACCGTCCGAACTTAGGTTATAGCATTCTTTGGTTTGCAATCTTTTTTGTGGCACCTGGGCGGCGAATTATCGAGTCAGACCGTACGCTCTATGCATCTCTTATGCATCTAAATATGTCTGGTGATGTAGAATGGGTAGCACGTGAAGTGGTCTAGGCGCTATTGAAATTGTTAGTGTGCGAAGAAGCTTCGACAGAATGAATGCCTAGGAAGGTATTGCGTCTTTTAGGAATACAACTCAAGAACTCTACTTAGCAAAGCGTGCAGGGTAGGACTTCACGGACTACCTTACCCATATATTAAGATGAGCAAGTACCAGGGCCAATCACAGGAGTCCCCCGGGATGCTATGTCTCTTTGTTCCGTTAGTAGAACGTTTGAACGTTTCTCCAAATGGATGGAGGCCGAACCAGGGCCGTCCCTATGATCCAAAGCAGTACGAAGATCGACGCTGGTTGTAAGCAGCACTTAAAGTCAACGATTTGTTATACTCAATGAGTAATCTATTGAACATATGATTAGCTTTGGGGAACCTGCAGACTATTCTAACGGTATTTATACCTCGCACCGTATTTACCTTGCTTGATGAGTAATTATCTGGACACTAGGTGCCATTGGAACCTGCAAGGCCGAATAGACCGAGCATCGCCCTGTCGTATCGCGAGCAACGAAGGCGCACAGGCGTATCAGTTACTTTGCTCCGTGAATAAATATTTACAGGACGCCTGTATTCTCTAAGAGGACCTTCCAAGTAATAATCAGACGCCACCTTGATTATTGTATGGCTGCGATCGCGCCCTGTATTGATAAGCATTAATTCCAAAGCAGTTCCTCTGGCATAATTACTTGGCTATCTTACTCGACGGGTACGCCCCTGAATGCGTTTTGAATCGCATAGTTAATTTTCCTGCTTAAATCTGCCTTACGTGCAAACGCCGAAACGACTTCTAAGGGATACATCCTAATCTGATGAGTACCTTCTGCTCGTGAGCAACACTTTGGACACCATGTTATAATTCAAGCCCTAGGGAACTTTTCATATCATCACGGTCTTACTTGAAAAAAGGCGGTTAGTATTTTGTTTGATGCCACTGTGTGGCCCCTTCAAGTTGAACAGGGTTTGTATAATCAGTCCCGTGGAGCCAGGGCTATCTGTAGAAAAGATTCAAACTTGTAATATCCTATGAAAATAATTAGCAAGATCTTTCATTGGGTAATTCTTTGAACAGTCTCGCACAATCAACATTCAGTGGGCATACAAAGGCAATATGTATGTCACGATTCTCGGGAACTGGATGGCTCTGAATCTTTCAAAATGAATGGTACCTTAAGAATTCCCAAGATAGTACAAGATTATTTTTTTTATTCAACAAGAAAGGTTTGGAAGGAAATAATTATCCTGTGATTGTTCCTGTAATGCAAAAGCTGAAATGATCCTTGAGGCGTAATCAATGATAATGAGTACAATGAGTAGGCATGCCGTAACACTCTGCACAGCGTAAAACCTGAAATTTGAAATGCATAATGCATATAAAACTCCTGAATTGATGCGGAAGGGCAGACGAGATTATAATATCTCGTTCAATAGTCTTTAAGGAGTAACTTCGTATAGCATTGATATTATGCTTGTGGAGATCCGAAGTGAGAAAGACATATCAATTCGATTCACGGTTCACTGCATCAAGGAAATGTCTATCGACGATTCCATTTGCGAATAGCGACAGTTTTAGTAGTAGGTATAGCACTGAAAATATCCTTAAGATCGGCAATAATCATTTTGCTCCTGAAGAGTGGAATCGACATGATGATATAGAATGTTATCTTTATAAGAACATGAATTACACGTCTTCCTAGCCTCTATTTAATAGCCATGGTTATTGTTACAGCTATCTGAGTTTTCGCGGTGGGATATTCTTCCACAAAACGCGTATGTGCACGTGCCCCGACGTGTAAGCTTAGTCAGCGGTGACTAGCGATCTTCCCCTCTTCCATCACGATGGGTTTCGAAAACCAGCCTTTGGAAATACTAGACAAGGTTCTTAGCAACGTTGAACATCTCAAGGAGTTTTTATCGATATCCTTAACCTCTATAAGATACCGTAACTTCACCATCCCGGACCATCTTCACTACCGTCATCTCCAGTGCGATCCTCGCAACAATGCGGTGTGGAATTCCCTCACGGAGCGGCCTCGTCTGGCCTGATGCGTGCACGTGTTAGAATTGCTCTTCAATCTGAGCGCCAACTGCTGAATAACACACCTGGCCCTCCACTGCCGCCAGTGGGCCTGTCACGACTGGAGGGTGGGTTTCAAATCCCTTCAATTTCGGTTGAAGAATTGACCAAACTTCAAAACATTCTATCACCAATTCTATCATCTATGGATAACCTGAGAAGATTTATCTGGATGCTTTTATATTGTCGGCGTGGATCGGCAGTTTCAATTACAGATTTGATGAAACTGCTCAAGTATTGCCCGAAAATAGAAGAATTAGAGGTCTCATTCGACGACCTTATAGCTGGCATTCCTTCTGGGCTCGATCAGTTGCTGAAGGTATTCTTATATTAACTTGTCTTTTAGCTTGCTTAACCCATCTTAGAGACCAGTGTCCCACATCGCCTTACCCAGGTTTCGTTATTACAGCGCTTTGTAGTACGCAAGGCGTGCTCTGCTACCGCCGGAAAATCCAGGATACTAATATTAGAGCACTCCAGACTATATCCTGCCTTCACAAACAATGTAATAGACCAGACTCCCCGGGGCTGTCACACTTCCTGATTGGTTAAGTATCGATATTCTGGAAATTTTCCGGCGGTATAGAGCGCGCCTTGCATACTGCAAAGCGCTGTAATCGGGGATATGTCATGGGGCCCGGTGACGACGGAGGCCTTTCTATATTATCTGATCCAGCATCAACCTTGTATCCAGAAGTTTGCAATACAGCGGCGGACAACATGGGATACATCAACCGTAGCCTTCCCACTGCTTATCGAGGAAACCCACTGGTCCACTCTGACGCGTTTCACCTTTGTTGGGAAACACATTCAACCTTTCCCTGATTATTACACGTTTGAAGACGTCGAAGCCTGTATGGAACTTTTTCTTGACTGTCACAAAGGTCTTCAGACGTTCGCCATATCGGGATTGCGATATATTATTCCCTGTTTATTCGAATCGCGTTTCACCTCGCTTCGTGCTTTAACATTATGGACCGATTCGGTCAGGTTGGATGATCCCGATGCCATACAAATTATGGATGATAATGCGCCAATCCTTAATTCTTGTTTGGAAACTCTCCAGGTAGATTCGGCGTACGACTTGGTCCCTATCTCGTCTCTATCTCGTCTTACCTCGGTTCCCTTAAAACACTGATTATAAGCGACATTCGGTGTCCGAATACTCTTATACAAGTCCTGGAAGAACTGCCGAATTTGGGACGATTATATTTAGAGGAAATGGATCCACCCACAAACCTAGTGATGCCCTACACTGTTGCATATCATGACGTTTAACATCAATTCTCGTTAGGAGAATATGCCGCGTTATATGGATTCGGTTCAAAGTCTAAAGCACCTCACTCATCTAGGAGGAGTCTACCACCAATTGGACTTTGACCATCAAGCCGTCCCAGGCATACTTAAATACCTTGCGGACCGTCTTCCTTGTGATATATTCAAGTAGGCGACCCCGCGAGGACACGGCCTACGTGGCTTGAAATCCAGCGAAATCCAGTCACCGGCAGATACGTCAGTCATGGGATCCCTAATAACGCGGGGGAGTTGGGCGTGCACGGAGATGTCTTCTTCGGGTTCTTGCAGGCTTCGAAGCCGGGGACACTCTGAACTTCAAAAAACCTAGGAATATATATCTTTATACGTGTTACATGGAGAATTGGGAGTTTCAGAACAAATATTTACCCTTCGTATCATCGGACAAATGGGAAGAAGCTAATATGCCTTTTGCTAATTTCTCAACCAACCATTTTGCCTTTAACAAGGTTTATATCAGCAAAGCTTCGTAGAACAATGTAAACGCTAAGATCACTCTGAAAGATTCAATTTACTGTTCAATAACGAAGCAAAAGTCCCTCAGTTTGGATCAATCGCGTCGATGTGCAATTCTGCGTATGAACAACATCGTTTCATTCTGGGACGAACAGAAATATACTTTATTACGTTTATTCGATGGATCTGAAAAGAACTCCATAGTGCCGGGACTTCAAATAATAAAACAATTGCCAGTCCGTAAAAAGCCTTAGGCATCAAAAAGGTCTAGCCCTACGGGGGGGTCGAATCCCCAACCTTGAGATAATCTCTCGATAATTTAGTCTGTAAAGAACTGAATTTAAGAGTCTCACGCTCTACCGATTGAGCTAGCAAGGCGGTGAGTGTGCAACGGAACTGGAGTATCACACAGTGACGGGCAAAGATTATAATAGTCATGCAGACTTTCTAGACGTAATTGATGGGTTATTTCTTCTGTTGCTTGCAACGAATAACATTTGGTTTGGGATGTGATTTACCAAGTATTGTACAGTGATCATAAATGTCGTCCAGTCACTATGGCCATTCCTACTACTACCCAGGCAATCTGAGACAGAGCCTACAATATAATCCCTCATCGTGTCGCAGTAATAATGTACAGAGAACCTCTCGTCAATTGATATTACTCGATTAATCCCCTAGGATGAATAACGTTTATTGGTCTACTCGAATGGTTAAGTAGCTCAAAGACACCTATTACGGTATTGGATGTCATTGAAACACCTTTCTACAATATATGTTCTTTAAATTTGGTAGGATTGCCCCTTAAACTCTGTGCCACTGTCAAATATGGGATGTCAAAGACTCAATATTATTCGTAGAGATGCCAAATTCCCCTTCCTCTGAATCCTCAACCCAGCGTTTCACCAAGCCCCTTCCTGGTTGTAAACTAACTAGCCCATGTTATCTATCTATGCTGCTGTGAGACGGTCATTATGTGCAGGAAGGGCTCTTGTAAAGTACGTTTCCTCGACCTTATTAATAATATATCGTCCTCAGGCTTGCAAGATATGTAGTACAAACGGATCCGATTTTGCATTTATTACTCAAGCGGAATTGTCTCTAGATCCAGGGATTTTATTCAAGAGGAACTCTTTCCAGAATGAAGTTCGTAGCATAATGCGTAATTATACCGCAGGACGTTAAACTGCGATATACTGAGTACTCCTCCCCCTCTTTCTCTCCACAGCTGTATTTCAGGCTGACAATGTAATGAAAGAATAACGAACAACGAATTCGAAACTGTGGATAATTGAATCAATACCTGAGAGCTGATAGCTTTGTTGTTAATTACATTTGCATAATTCGGTGCATCGTTCTTCTGATAACATTCGTCCGGAGTAACGATTTATTGTTAATCTACCTTCCAACGTGCTTCGAAAGGTAACACAAAGATTCCTATTCCCCTGCTATATGTCATTAGACATTCCATCTTATATTTCGCGGGACCGTTCGAATTTGTCTTCGCCTGCAGCGTCAAAATTATTTGTAGAAATGTCTTTCTCTCTCTCTCGCTCCAGCTTCCCAGTGGCCTCATCTTAATGATTATTAACTTGAAGAAATGAGCAGCACCTTAATCTCTCCATCGTGCGGTAATCATGTGCATTGAAGAAAGGGCTCTTGGTAGATACCTTGTTCCCTCCGAGTCGATCCTGATACATCTGAATCGTCCTCAGGATTACCTGCGCAAATGGCAAGATACGTAGTTCAAAACAACGCGTCATACTGAAGCGGAATTTCCATTTGGTTTCTGGGATTTTATTCGAGAGCCTGAGGAATTCGTTGCAAAACGTTCATAGCATGAGACGTAATTATACCACACGACGTCAAACTGTGGTAAACCTATCTGTTTCAGTTTCAGTTTCTCTGAACAACCGTACCTTACGCTCGCTCACGACAACAAAAACGAATAACGAATAACGAAATTTGAAACCGAGGATCGAAGCAACACTCGAGACCTGATAACTTACATAACAGAATCACAACTCGGACTCAGAATTCAAATACATGGCATTAAGTTAAGTTATGACAATGGATTTAATGAACAATGAACATGAGCTAAGGGTCGTTAAATTGAAGTTGGGACGGAGCGATGAGGTGGGGATGGATGCAGGTCGTTATAGCGTGAATAAACGTGGAAGAAGTATAACGTGAAGAAGAAATAAGGAAATAAAATCGTCAAAAGAAAATAAATCGATGAAAAAAGGAAGGAGAAACGAATAGAACACATCGCAGACTAATTAATCTACAACACAACACATTAACACATTCTTCTACGTCGCCATATCATATCCTCACCTCCCTATTGCCTCTCCGTCTCTTCATCAACATTCGTATCCGTCCTCGTCTCCCCACCCGCACTATTCACATTATTGGTGACGAACAAACTCGCTTTCCTCGGCGGTAACGGCACCGGCGGCGTCCATTTCCTTTCACCTCCTGCTCCTACACCATTTCCACTCGCACTCCCTCCTGCACCCGTACCCGTATTGCTTATCCCACCCATCCCATTCAACACCCCCACACTCGAACTCGAACTGATATGTGAATGAGAGCTAGATGCGGAAGCACGATTCAACGCCGGTGGAGGCGGCGGGGGGAGGTGGATCGAGTCGGTGGAGGCTGCGGGGGAGGGGGATGCCGGAGGGGGCGGTGTGGAGGTGGAGGTTGAGGTGGGTGTGGATGGTGAAGAGCGGGCTGGGAGGGTCGGACGACGCGTGGGGAGGGGGGGCGGTGGACCGCGCGGGATTGCCAGTGGGGAGGCTGGGGAGGGCGTTTGCGTTTGAGATGATGAGGATGGCGGTGGGGATTGGGAGGAGAGTAAGGGTGTCGATGATGGGGTGCCAGTAGACGTGACGTGAGAGTCTTGAGATGCGGCAGATGTCGATGTCGATACTTCGTTGGCATTGGCGTTGGCGGTGGAAGGCGTTATTGTTGACGATGCCGATGCCGATGCAGGTGCTTGAGATGTAGATGGCCCATCCGTCGTCGTTGTCGGCTGTGCAGCCGCCGACGAGATCGGCAGCGTCGCAGACGGTGTAGGCGGCGTCACCTGCACTTCCACTCCTATACTCGACGGCGTATCCACACTTGCACCATCCCTATCCCTATCTTTATCCTTATCATCAATCGACGATACCGCCGTAGGCCCCTTCACGGCGCCACCCTTCCTACTGGGCAACGGCGGCGGTGCGCCTAACCCTATCCCTCCAGTTATCCCTGATCCAGACGTATTCGTTCCTCCTCCAGTCGCAGTCGACGACGCAGGACTCGATGTCGAGGCTGATGTCGAACCCGCTGCCGCCCCCACATCCTTCTTAAACAGCCCAAACACACTCCCCATCTTCCCTATCCCCCCCGTGCCTCCTCCTTCCTTATCTTTGCCGCCCTCGCCCTCACCCTCTTTATGCTCCTTATCAGGCTTATCCCCCTCTGATCCCATCGCCATGATCTCCCCCCTATGCCGCGCATGTATCCCTGGTACCATCATCATCGGCGCCGCCTTCGGCGGCTGCGCATGTATCGGAGCATGTGGTCGGCCTGATGGGTCGTCATCAGGTGAAGGGGGCAATAAGGAGGCCGCGCGGGAAGGCGAGACGGATTTTGTGCGGGACGAGAGGGTGGAGGCGCGCCGGGCGGAACGGACGTCCGTGGGTGCGGTAGAAGAGGGGGAGGTGGGCGTTATGGGTGTGGTGGGAACGTCGAGGCTGCTCGTGTTTGGCGCATTAGCAATAGGGGCGTTCTGCGATGTCGTGCTTGTGCTAGCGTTCGAACCCGCAGCCAACGGAGAAAGAGCCGGCGAAGGCGACGTGATAGAAGGGAAGCTCATCCCCGATGGCGTCAGCGCAGCCGTAGAAGGCGGGATCGCAGCACTAGTATTTAGGCCGACGGTTGTGCGTGGAGCGCTGGGGGCGAGGTATGGCGCTGAGCCGGAGCCGGTGGTAGAGAGGGAGGGGGAACGGGAGATCGCTGAGGATGTGCGGCGCGGGGAGTGGCCTTTGGAGTTGGGGGAAGCGGATGTGGCTATTGAGGTTGGGTTGAGCGGTGATGCGGAGGGTTTGGAATTACCGTCGGAGGAGGGGATGTCGATGGGCGGGGTGCGCTCTTGGCTTTGGGATTGTGCTGAGGATTGACTTTGCTGGCGTTCCCTCTCCCGCCTAACATCCCTATAACTCCCCCTACTCGTCCCACCACCACTCCCGCTCGCCGTCCCTCCACCCCATAACTCGCCCTCCCAGTCGTCTTCTCTCCTCTCTCCAGCCTTATCCGCACTTCCACTTCCACCACCCTTATTATCCGTCCCACCACTCTTAGCGTCCTTGCCGTCCTTATTACCGCCATCTTTACCACCATCCTTATCTTTCCTCAAATCCTTCGCCCAATTAATTCCAACGCCCCACTTGCGCATCGCTTCCTTGAACGCGGGTTGTTTCTCCGCTGCGGCAGCCATGACTGCCCCGCGGGACTTGAGCGTCGCGAGGAACCCGTCTTTGTCTTTATCCTTATCCTTCGCGTTCGTGGATTGAGATGAAGTGTCCGTGGATGTGGACGTGGCTGGTTGAGATGCGCTAGAAGGCGTCGGCGACCCCGGCGTCTGGCTCCGCGTCGGGAAGGGCGACGACGGCAACGAACGGGATAAGAACGTCGTCGTCGTTGCGGCGGTGGGGGTCGTCGGCGTCTTGGGGCGCGCGGCGGGGGAGGTAGAGCGCGAGGAGGGGCGGGAGGAGACGGTGGATGTCGTCGTGGATGTTGTGGAGGGGGCTTTTCCTTGGGATTGGGAGCGGCGGAGGGAGGTGTTGGAGGTGTTTGATGTGGAGGAGAACATGGAACGGATCGTTTCTTGAGTGGATGAGGTGGGGGTGGAGGGTGAGGGCGTGGAAACGGTGCGGCCGCGTGGTTGGCGGGGTTCGTCGTGCGGAGGGACGTCGTCGCTCGTGTTAATGCTGACGGTCACGCCGCTGCTTTTGCTCGCCGCTAATTCATCCCCCACGCTCGACGTAGTGTCGATCGACGTCCTTGACGTCACCTCGTCCTCCCTCTTCCCAAACCACGTACGCCGCTTCCTAACATTACCTTCCTTCCCTAGTAAACCGCCATCGCTGCTCTCCGCATCGCTAAACGCGCCAGGGATGCTTAACGGCTCGTCGACGGTCACAGTCGTTTCGTCTTTCACGGTGGTGGATTTATGGGGCGTCGTGACGGTGGTCGTGACGGTGGTGCTCAGCGTCGTCGGGCGGGCAAAGGCGGAGTCGAAGATGCCACCGCGTATTTCGTGTGCGGTGGTGTCGAAGAAGGGGACGTCGTCCATGTAGGGGAGGACAACGGATTCTTGGATCTAAAGGACGCGTCAGGGTAGGTAATAATAGATTAGGACGCCACGCACGATCTCCTTGAGCTTGGACTCGATGACGGAGAGAACCATGCCCCAGCGGATTTGGCGGTCGGAGACGACGGGCTCGATGGCAATGTCCATTTGCGGCATCGTCGTGAAGGCGTACCACATGCGATTTGAGGGCGGCTTCTTGATCTGGGAGATGTTAGTTGCGTGTCAATATACATCGCGGTGACGCACCTTGAAGATCATGTTCCCGGAGATCTTCTTCACAACCACCGCCAAGACAAGGCTGACTTCATACGGCTTGTCCTTCTCCTTCTCTGCGTCCTTTTTGCTGAATATTGAGAAGCTGGAGGCGGAGGGAAGGGAGATGGTCGCGAGGGCGGAGATGGTGATGCGCATCTCGCCGCCCGGGGGTGGGTTGTACGCAATGTCGACGCCGATGCTCGCTTCACCATCGGGGGTGAGTTCTTTCAACATCGGCTTGGAGAGGACAGGCGCGTTGGAGCCGGCAGAGAAGGAGCGGACGACGACGGACTTGAGGAACGAGGGTGTTTTCACCTGTGACATACGTTAGCTACGAGTAAATGGATATTCTGCGTGTGACGCACCTTTGAGAGCTTCTTCATGAGACGACCGATGACCCAACCTTCGACGGCGGTGGTGCCCTTTACGCCAAGGAAGAGGCGACCGATGATCGCGTTCAGCCAGCGGGTCGGAATCAAGTCGGGCATCGCGTCCAAAGACTCGATGAGGGACGCGTGTGCCTCGTGGGGATACGGCGGTGGTGTCGAGAGCTGCGCGGTGACGAGGGCGAGGTACCAGTCTTCCATCACCGTCACCAGCTTGAAGAAGACGAACCAGGGCTCGGACTCGGACGTGGACTCGTCGTCGTCGTCCGCGCTATTTCTACGCTCCCGTATCACGAGGGCGTTCCGCTTGGCGAACAGCTCGCCATCGAGAAGACCCTTCTCTGGGTAGACCTTGACGTCACAACTGTGCACGTCGATAGCGGCTGCGCATTCCTGCATCGCCTCGTCTTCGTAGAGGTAGAGGATGCTGCCTTTCAGCACGGCAAGGTACGAGTCTTCAGTGCGCCGGGTGTTGGAGCCTCGCGAGTCTAGTAGGCCCCTCATGATGGACATGTAGCTTTGGGGCGTGGCCTCGAAGGTGCGGCGGACGGTGAGCCATGCTTTGAGGGTTGGGGTGGTGCTGTCGGGTGGCTCGACGGCGGGTGTGGACGCCTGCAGGCGGGGTCGTTGGACGGGCTGCTCGGTATAGTAGAAGTAGGCGAGAATACAGATAATAGATAACGGAAGGAAGGTAAGTCCTCCAAGGACATAGACTAGCAGAAGAGTGAACAACATCGACGCTAGCTCATGACGCGGGGTCGCTGACGTAACAAACACGTACTTCTCGTCAATTCTTTCTCCGACCAATCACAACGTTGTGCGTCTAACAGCCACGTTGCGTGGCGTTCCATTCGCAGATCAAACATTTAACTTCACTTTCGTTGCTACATGTCCTACGTATAACCTTTCATTTCTACTTTCCTGCTAAATAATGCAGATATAATCAATTAAGCCACGCTCGACGGATGTATGTAAACCCTTAACATCTTAGGGGTGACTCAACTCCTAAATCGGCGTTCTCCTCAAGAGGAAGGTATTGCGTCTCTGTCAAAAATGCGGCCCGAATCAGACAACTTATGGCTGCTGCGTACCTCGAACCTCTAATATAGATTCGCTCACATGCAAGTGATCATTATTCAAACAAATTCAATATTACTGCTTCGGGTGTATGTTCTCAAATGTAGGATCTATAAGTCCGTCTTATATTATGCATTTGAAATTGTGAACATGGCGCACCCAATTACAGCTGCGATATTCCAATAAGCACCTTTTCCGAATAATCGACCTCCATGAACGATAGTATACAAAGCCCGTTCGAAGTGCAGGAATGCTTTGTATTGGTTCGATGATATAGAGCACAATCCCATTTATTTTCCTCCTCGGGCTCTTTATTCCCTCTCCTCGTATTCAGTATCGGGAGTTCTGACTCAATTAAGGACCCCCAGGATACCTTGGCGAAGTTCCTGGAAGGCAACAAACAACCTCTCAGGCTCTTTCATGAAAATTTGTGAAGAATACGTTTGGGGATTTCGGGAATCGCATCTGTTGTGAGGGCAATTGGGAGAGAATCGTTGTCTGTACTATGAAGGGAGGCCTACTTGGTAGTAGGCTTCGTCTTTGCAGCCTTGAAACCATTCTCAGTGACCTTATTATTCTCCTCAACATTAGAATACGAATAGGTGGACTTTGATTTTGAATTTCCATCGTTGGTAATACTTGGTATTTATAATTAAAACAATCTATGTGTCGCCAAAATGCAAACTGCCCGGTGAAAAACCATCAAAAAACGACCAGGCCTCGGCGAGCCATGACTGTCGCCAAAACTCAAACTGCCTGGTAAAGACTATCAGTAATTCAAAACGGGACCTGCCGAGGCCTGGTCAACCTTTTAAATTCTTGATGGCCTTCACCAGGTAGTTTTGACCCTGGTGACAATGTCCACATCACATCTAACCAATCTGAAGATATAATTGTAATCCAACTCCAGTCCAACTCCAACGATTGCTAGTACTAAGCTGTTTGGTGATTTTTGTCCGCTGTGAAATTAGAATTTTGCCTTCCATTCGTCGCATCAGACCTAGAGGTATCCGTATATAGGTCTGAGAGGTGGAAGGATTGGTTGATCTCCTCGCGCAGACCTTCCCTCAACGTTAAACTGTACATGTCAATAAGTATAAGCATCAACAACAGCTTGATGGGTGCATACATGCTGATGGCCGAAATCACATAGACTAAAAAACATAGCCATTTTCAAATCAGCTCATAAGAAAATTCAGTTCCTCCGACATACGATATGCATTAGCCAACGATGGAATCATGCTACACACTTACGTCAATCATCATATTTCTTAGATCTGGTAAGGATGGACGTACAAATAATAGGTGTCTGGGGTGAAGTAATACTATGGCAAAATAGTTAGCGGTATCCCATCCAAGTACAACGAAACTGACAAGGAAAGCACCCAGAAGCGCGCAAATACTGGGGAGGGTGTCAGCCAGTTTATATCCAAAGGAAGGGTAAAAGTACCTCGTGACTATTCCACGATTAATAGCGTAAATTATCATGCGATTAATTAAAGAGTCAGTCCTGCAGTCGCTATTATCAAAGGACATCCAATAGAGTAGTAGCCTTACGTGTTTCGCCGTACCTTTTGATTCCAGAACGATGCGAATGGAACACGTAGCAGAGAGATATGCTAATGAGAATATCACACGCTGCAGTTGCAGATCCTTGTAGTGTCATCACATCCTATATGAGAAATGTCGTCTATCGAGTTATTTTAGAAGCTCGAGTGGAGATGGAACATACTCTTAGTATATGTCTTCTAGACCTGAGACTTGAGAAGGTCTTGCTTATTGCCCTGCCAGCGGCCAACGTTGTTAATATCTGTCATAATAGATACTGATGGGACATACTCTATGGAAACTATAGCTAAGACGGTATAATATCAACGTATAATTCAAATTATTTCAAGGACGACAACCGTACCTAACCCAGCATCTATGATTACCGTTCAGTCCGCCTTCACAACATTGAAAGAATGATCGATGATGCCGCGAAAGATCAATGGCACTTACTCATTTGGAGTAAACCCAGTACAATCTGAGGGATGAGATTAAAATCAGTAGTTCGATAAGTCGACGACGAGGAGACGCACAACCGGAACAGCCATATAGCGTACTCGGCTGTGAAGACTCTTGCTGACTGGAGAACAATTGACCTAGTGTGAACTAGTGCCACCAGCCTCGAACTGCACTGCGTACCTAACCAAATTCGGCTGGCGAAAAATCTATGAAAGATCTTAAACTCGGAATTTATTTCTATGCGATGGTGAAGGACTTTTACTTACAGTTGAGCAACGAATGCGGTAAGGTGCTAGTCCGACAATAGTTGATCAGCTTGAGGTATTCTGGTGGATTAATCTGACTCACGGTGCATGCATATCCTCCCTGTTCCCAGCAGTCAGTTTGTCGACTAGATGGCTAGTATTAACCTTAAAGCTACTCACCAACGTGGAGCTAAAGACGCTGAAAGGGTCATGATTAAGCCTAGGTACGAGTAATAAAGTCACTTGCAACGAGATTTGATCCATCAACACCGGATTTCCAGTACTTATAACAAAGGTGTCGTAGAGACGATGACCTGTAAATATGGTTTGCAATGTCGTTAACGTTCTGAACAGAATACAAGCAAAAATATCTCAATACAAATAAAATCAAGAGTAGTGTTCGACGTACATGAGCAGCAATATTGTAACTTTCAGCACACTCGTATCTCTCTTTGCCTCCAGCTTGAAGTATTGAAAAACGATTGACTGGCGCCACAGTATGTTCAGACATTACGGAGGGAATACGGGCCGATAAGGACAAGCTCACAAGTGAGACGCCATACATACTGAGATAATGAGCATATCAGTGGTTATCCTTTCACGACATCGACAATACGGAGGCTCACAAAGTGCTAATCAGGGTAGCAGCGAAAAGTGGTCCATTGGTTCTTGCATATATGACTTGAGCGTCGGCTGAACGTTTTAGATCTTGTAGTGGCATGACGGGGAAGGGGGGGCTTTGCCCAGGCGATAGACTATTAAGCGCCCGACCCTATGCCGGGATGGGTCGGTAGTCCGAGGGCTCTGTGACACTGGATTTCCAACTTTCAGGCTATCTTTTTGTCCACTGTTATATTTGCTTGAAGTCCTATTGAAAGCTTTTCCGCACTTTATCTGTAATATTATTTGTTTTCTACGGCGGGAAGTGGCCGATCTCTTTGAAATGTCACGCAGAAGGACTCTCTGAGCGAAGATGTATTGCCGAGGCTTCGGAGGTCTTCGGTAAACGAATGCCGGACGCTGCTGCTACTATATATACGTTTTACGTAATGCTACGGTTGGACTAGCTGGGAGATGAAATTCGGACGCCTAAAATGCCCTAAACTTTTCAGCAAAAAGCCGCATAACTTTTTAACTGTCGCCCCTGGCCTTGCCGCGGCTTAAATTATTGGCGGGTTAATATATCAGTCGATCGATGAATTCCTGGCCGTGGCGGGTCAGAAATAGCTCGCTAATGAATGAAGCCGTCCACTAAATTCAAGTCCTTCCGAGGAACCCATCGAGGAAGAGTAGACAGTCGATTGGTACCATCGGCGATAGATCTGATGGCATCAATCTCACACAATCTCGCTAAGGGGCTTGCCAGGTAAGTCAAACACAGAGACCCCAGCCACCTGAAGAGACGTAGATACAAGTTTTAATAAAGAATGTGGGTATATTGGTTCCTAATGAACTATAATAAAATAATGCGCTTGAGCAGAATATGACTAAGTAGCTACTAGCATAAAGTATCTACAATTCAGGTGAAAAATTCTTAGGGAAGCAAGCGTGCTCAATGGGAAGATACCTGTAGCACTTGGGACAGAAGACAAGAACATCCTCAGCTTCGACCTCAGCCTTTGAAGAAGAGCTACTTGGGCCGTCAATGCTCCCTGTGAAGTGGCTAGGGCCAGCAATGGCTCCCTCCATAACGGACGAGGATGGGGAATCCAGTGTCATGAAGCGGGAAGGGGCGCGTGTGGGGGCTTTGCCGAGACAACGATTGACAACAGATGACACAGACGGCGGGCTGCTCTCTTCTAAGAGACGTCCAAAATTAGGAGGGGTAACTACATATAACTCAAATTGAGGGCCATGTACAGTAAGTATGTGAGTACACACCATATCGGCCCCTGTTAGCAGTATGATGACCTGCGCTAGACCGAGTGCGAGTGCGAGTCTGAGTCTGAGTGCGAGTGCGAGTGTGGTGTAATCCCAGTGCCACTACAAGTGGTTGCCAGGCTCGAGGAGGAGTGCGGGGCCTATAAGGCAAAGTAACAGCAAGGTCCCTAGGAATATCTTCAGGGCGAGAAGGTACTCCCATGGTCTCTGTTGTGTGAAATAAATCAATATATGCAAGAGCGGCATGAGTGACTTGCTTACCAGAATCCTTATGAAATCCAGGATATACCTTTTGCCTAATAGCGGTATACAATTTCTCATTAAATGACACTAGAAACTAATCAGGCAACTATACATAATTATAACAAATTGTAATATACCTGACAAGCCACAAGTATGGCAACTTGCATATGCAACTGGCACATTGCCCTCATAGACTGTATAAATGTTGGCAAACACAGGAGCGGATGGAGAGTATTGCCCGCAGAAGCATTCAAATTTTTGCCTCCTTTTATCATTGTAGAATTGGATACGATGGGGTAGGATGCGCTCTGAGTTATAAGCAGGACTAAACAAGACGACATAAGCTAAAATGCAATTAGATAAGAATATCAATATGCAACTCACTAGCCATATTCCATGACTTCACCAAGGGCACGATCATAGAATAGAAGCTCCGTAGTACGAGCTTGCCAGTCACGTACAAATCCGAAGTGATCCGCCCTCTCAACAGGTGTCTCATTGCGCAGCTGAACCACGTTAGGATCAACAATTGGATGACGAGGAGACCGACGACGAGCAGCATAAGGATTGATGTTAAGACGGGGCATAACAAGAGATTGTGAATTGTAGAAAAACGAAGGTGGGTAGGTGATAGTCTTCTCTGTTCATGCATGCCTACTTAAATACTCAGTACTCGAAGGCTTTATTTTTTTTCATGATATATCATATTCCTTATGTTATTCTCCATCATAGCTCCCAAAATACATGGCTGTTGTACAATCGTCCGTTTACAATTTCACACCCAATAGGTGTACTATCGGACTCTCGTTTGGATGCACCATCACTGCAAAAAAATACTTAAAACCGCAGTCTATACACACCCTGGCACTGATGATTGTGAATATTACCATTCCACATGGTTTATCCAGGTGGATCAAAGGAGTTAAAGGCAGAGGTATTGAGCGGGTGACAGTGAACGAGGTAAAGGAGCAATTCGGGCTTAGTCAGCAGCTTCAATCGGCTTCAATAGTTTCAGCCTCTTGTCGTACCACCACCGAAATTCCCAAGAAAAGCCTATATGTCGATTTTTGGATATCTTGTAAGTGCCGATCATCTATTGCAAAGTTCTCCGTTGATTTTACCTAACATTCTGGCAACCTTTCAGGCACTGTATACTGGAGATCAGAGCGGTCACATTGGACATTGCTTTTTTTTTTTTGTCCTTAAGCTGAGGATATTAAGTACTTAGTATAATTATATATCAGGACACTGTAAGCGAAATCTATGGATCACCGAGGCCAATGATTGAGAAGAGTGACCAAATCGTATGATTCCCCACATATATGCATCCTCAATACCCATGTCTCTCTCACTCGAGCAGCTGGAAGCCTTGAAAACCGCTCAAAATCTTCTAGAAAACATTGGAGTATTTAACAAATCTTTAATTACTTCAAACTCTGGGCTTGGTGACTTAAAAAACTCCTTCAACGCTATTCTTAGTGGTGGCCAAGCTCATCCCCTCATTTCTCTAATAAAATATTTGGCTCCCCAGTCCTCGAGGTTTTCACCTGAAGAAATTATTAATGGAAATAATCGAAGTACTCGAAAGGCCTATGTATCATCAATAGTCCAGCATCCTCTTGGAGCAGTTGTTGAATATCCTGAAACAGGCTCCATAATGCAGGAAGCAGTTGCACATCTTTTCAAGATGGATCCTTCAAAGCCTCTGCCCTTGCAGGACCCTAAAGGAAACATTCAATATTCACTTGGTGGACCTAAGGGCACAAAATATGACGTTGAATGTTTTCTCTTACGAAGCCTCTCGATGTCTGGTGATGCAGTTCCATGCACTCAAGTTAAACTCTCATGTAAGTTTTGTTTACCTTTTCTTAATTATCAATTCAATCCCATTATATCTACAACAGGTACCGGCTGCAAGAAGTGTAATTTCAACACTTCGGTCCCTTCTTCTCAACACCATACTGTACAAGAGACTCCCGATGCCTGGAAAGAGGTATTTCAGAAGACCTTGGCTTTGTTTTGTGCAATCCAGGAATCAGGTTGTCCGTTTGCTGCTGAAGCCTCAGCCGAAGCTTCTACTCCTGAATCTCCATCAGAAGACAGCGAAATTAGCAGTATCCCCACTGCTCACTTGTTTTACGAGACTCTACGTGACGGTCGTGCCTGTGAGAAAGATGAATTGCAATGCCCGGGACAAATAGTATTTTGTAGGGATAATTTTCACAGACCATTCTTGCAGTGAGTTTTCGTTTATAATCTTCCAGTTGCTATTACTCAAGTTTTTAATTAGGTGTGAACATCGGAAGAAAGGACATTGTGCACATCTATATCTACGTAACCTTCAGGAAATAGACTCTGTCTATTTGGAAGCGTTGTTCTGTGGTAACATGGAGACTATTCGTAGATATGAGGAACAAGCATGTGCTGGTGGTTTCGGTCCTTTGGTAACCTGTGATGTTGTCTGTTCTGCTCGAGAGCAGAAAACACTATGCTGTGAGTCACTATTTCCCTTGCCTTAATTATTATTACCTTTCGCTGCCACTAATTGATTAATTTCCAGTAAATTTTCACCATAATAAGGATGGGAAACTTACACGTGGAGTCATTGAGCATATCACTGAATGTCCCGCACATTTCGAGTTTTATTATCCCAACGATGTGAATGACTGTCCCTTCATAGCAGTGATCTGCCGAAATCCCCATTCACATTCAAATCCAATTGCCTCACGTACTCCAAGGATTGTTAGAGAACTTCTAGATGGACTTCTTTTCAAGCTTGGATGGAGACTTGCAGATGCAACCCCGAGGCGCCTCCACGTGGAGTCTAGCTTCCTCACGGGTCTTCGTGAATTGTTGGGATGGTCAGAGCTTAGAGAGCCAAAGCTTTCAGACTTACATCCATCACTGGGTAACATTGATCATGCTGGGAGAATTATTAGTGAAGTGCGAAACCAGGTATATCCATTCGGGACAGGTTTTGAAGGTGCACAACGAAGTCCTTCCTTAATTGATGTATGAGAGACTAAATAGAGATATTACATACAGGTGCAAAAAAAATATGCAATGAGCAAGCATTACTTCCCCAGGAATTAAAATATGTCCGTGCTGTTGAGACACATGATATCAAAGGTCAAGCTGCCTTTCATCTTATCGTATGCATGCTCCCGGGCATGAGTGCACTTCTACTTGAAACAAAGCGGATCTCTATTGATACATCTTTCAAACGAGTACATAAATGGCAAGAATTCGAAATTGAGGCATGGTTCTCCCAATATAATCGTTGTAAGAATATTTACTCCACGCAGTATTTTATTTGCTTATTCTTTTACTAGCTATTGTAGTGGCTAGAGCTTTCATTAACTCTCAGTCCGCTGAAGCACATTTAGTTCTATTTCAACGGATATTTGGGATAGCTGAAGCGGATACCGGTAAACAAGTGCAGATCCGGCACATCCATGGAGAGGGCATCGACACAATAACTGCGGATGGTCATAGAGGTCAGGCGATAGGTATGTAATCTTATAATGACTTAACTGAGTATCTAATAATATTCAAAAGGATGGGGCAAGTTCTGTCAGTCACTCTGCCACTCAATGGCGGGATATTGTGCCTATGAAATAACAAAGCCTCTCCACATGTTAACTCCAAGTGACCATCTAAAACGGTGCTTCCGGTATTGCTTCTCACATTTTACCCGCCATGTACGTGATCTCCGCAGTCATGTGGTTGAGAATGTTCGCACCGCCATGATGAGCTTAGCTTCTGCGGAGGAGCTCCCACCGGCAGTCTATACACAGATTGTGGCAACTATTCAAGGGGGAGGCAAGAAAGCGGTTGGTGAGTAATTTGTTCACTATTTCTTATTTATCAATGTGCTTAATGTGTTTGGCTATAGATTGGTTTCGGGACAAGGAGGCTGCTGACGGCTGGGCACTGGCTGCCATCTATCGTCCAAAAAGCAAAATACCTGTTCACATTTGGAAAGCAGCACCTTCCACTTCAAATGGAAATGAGCAAGCTCATAGAAACATCAACCGAGAAGGAATCAAGCTTTCTGTTGTGGGAGGTATTCTTTTTGGGAAAGGAGTTGATTTTCGACAATTGGAAGGCATTGAAATGCTTCTCACGCATGGAATAACTCACTGTGATCAGCCTCAAACATACTTTCGAAGATATGGACGCACACTAATCAGAAGTAGTATGTTTTCGTAGCTTCCAGATGTTTAACATTCACTCAAGGATTTGTAGCGACGATTCAAGAGAGAAAGGTCAAAGAGAATGACACCACTCTTCAAAAGTCGTACACAGAGCTTTCAAAACTGCAAGGTGATGCTACAAAGCAAATGTCGACTCTCAAACGTGCCATGGAGAAGGGAATAATCACTGAGCCGGTCATAAAAAAGCTTAGAACAATTGAAAAGAAATATGAGGATGGCTATTCCGCTTTGTCAACATTAGAATCTCGCAGTTCCGGTCGCATTCAAGCTCCAGAACTCATAGAGCCAAGTAAACTACTCCCTTTACATATTTTCGAAGCCCCACAGCCTCAGAAGCCAGTGCAGCCTCACCGTACATCTCACAGCTCTCTTCCGCTTCCTCCACCACCTCCCCAGCCTGTTGGATCTCACCAAACCTACTCCAGCTCTCCAGCTCCTGTTCAATTCCTCAATTCGTACACTTCGCAAGAGCGCCCTTATTCCAATGGATATCCAATGGTCGCTACAACCAGCTCAATAAGCCATTCCCAATCACAGATTCCCTACCACAGTTTACCTCCGTCATTGCCACCGCTGGCGCCACCACCACCTCCCCCTAATGGATACAGTTATTCTTATGAATACTATTATCCAAACAACGCTTCACAGGGTTATTATTATCCCTATCCACCTAGATAGCTCCCTATGCATAGTAACATGTATTTATTGGCTTTGAAGCCCCCTTTCATGTGGTTATTATATACCGTACAGTTCTAAATAACATAGCAAGAGATTTTACGATCCATTTAATTTGTTGACAAGCTTGCTAAGTTGTTATGTAATTTTAGAATATTTTATCGATTTTTCCATTGAGCTCTGATACCTCTAATAAAGCTGGGGAAGGCATCATGTTATCATACGGTCACTTTGAACAGTATCATTTCACACCATACATTAAGTCTCTTAATAATCTATTCGAGTTATTATATCTGTAACTTGACTACCAAGCGTCCCTAGAATATTCTATTGGATTTTGGATACCTCTAGGTAGAGCTTCGGGACGTTCTGACTCTATCATAGGGTCACTTTAAATTGTAATATTTCTGAGCATAAAGTAATATTTCCAGTAGAAGTTTAGATCTATATAAGACCTTGCTTAGTTTTTAGATGTCTCCAGAATATTCCATTAAATTTCCGCTACCTCTGGATGGAGCATGGGGACGTCCTCACTCTATTATGGGGTCATTTTCAATTTTAGTATTTATGAGCATATATTCAGTTTTATAGTAGTATATAAGATTTATTTACAAAACTACTAGACTGGCAAGTGATCCTAGATGGGCTGGAGCTTGAGGACCGCCTCAATCTATCTTGTAGTCATTTTGAACTGTAGAATTTCTGAGCATACATCCACTTCATAATGCTGAATTGGCGCTCTTTACAATGCTTGCTTGACTGACAGAGGACTGAAGAACATTCTACTGAATTTTCAATGCGTCCGGGATGGCTTCCGGAATATTTTATTGGATTTATTGTAGCAGAGACCACGGGTACGACCCTAATAGATACTTCTAGTATATACTCAGTTTACCAGCTTATCTACATGTGCAACATTTATATAAAATGTTCTATACTCTTAATATTCTACGGCAATGTTCTGTAGGGAGGAGTCCGGGGTCTGTTCACTCACGATGTTTAGTTTCGGTTGCAACTGGCTGGGATCTGTCAGGATCTATCAGATCGCCGGTGCCGAGGTGCCGAATGGTACCAATCGACTGTCTACTCATCGAGGAACTGATCGTATGGTACATCGTGATACTTAAATATACTTATGTTCTTGGCGATCGACGTTACCTACTGGTTTGGATTTGTCGAGTCCGGCCTCACATTTTGCTCCTCGTACGTCTCCTCGGACCTAATTCCCGCAAGGTTCGGAATGGGCTTATTCGCTGATGATAGGCAGGATTTGAGTGTATTAACCTCTTGGCACGCTGCTTTAGCTACGAGAGCGTTCCGAACATTTGTGAATATATACGATGGTAGATACATAATTGCATTTAGCACAACCGCTAGACGATCTTAATGAAGCCTTAAATGTTAAGCGGTGAATGGTAGCTATTATTGATGTTATGTTTTCGCATATACCCACCTAAGCCTACTTAGTAGTAGCACTGACATAAATAATTAGCAAAGTCGCCAAGAAGTTGATCAAAAGTTGATATAAAGGTTCGAACCTCGTTACGGGATATTCCGTGCTCGCCATGTCACCCGTAAATTCTGTTGGACTGTTCCGTCGTCTGCATCCGGCTTGTCGAGAATATGCATTCCCTCGCTCTTATTCATCGTTCGTCTGCTAAAGACTTCACTGGAATTGAATGAAATGAAATGTTCCCCAATGCTTTCATCAGTCATCAAAACGGTAGTCGCAGCTGTAATTCATCTATATTCTTGAGGAGCATCTTGTACTGCTGTTGAAGAGAAAATATTTGATCTTGACAACGAACGATGTCATATTGTCTACGAGATGCAAGTTCTCGGAATGGGTCTAGTTCTTCCTTTAGGAGCTTAAACTCACCGGATGGACGGTATTCACAATCACTTTTGAGCTTGATAACTAGATCTAAGCGCCGAAACAATTAATACATAACTTTTATTATAAAGATGAGATAAGCCTAGAATATGTTGCTCGAATGGGTGTGTACTTGGTTTAGTTGGCGGCATTGTGGAGCTGGGAGGGTGGACAGGGTACGGTAGCGGCAACGTGAGGCCACGCATTTAGATGCAGGAATTGGTAATTATGCCCGTATTCGGTCGGGAAGTTTTTGATTGAAGGGACTTCAGTTGAGTGTCCGTAGACTGTCATTCAGGTAGGAGACATCTGAAAGACCATGGCTGATCTAATAATTGTAAGTTTATATCGTGTTACAATGTTCCTGCAGAAGAAACGTATGGAACATTAATTACCTTCATACATGAACTCTCCATGGAATTTGAGCATCACGCTGAAAATAAATGTGCAAACATACGAAGTGTCGATGAGGCAGAGGGAGGTCACACGTTCTTCAGTCCTCATCAAAACTAGAATTTCGGATAATATCTAGTGATGGCTGAGGAGTAATGATGAATACATGGTTCGTTGCGCTGCCCGAAGATCCACATCATATTTAGGCTATTAAGACCCCGAAAGAATACAATTTCGTGAAGGCCACAGGTTGAGAGTTGTTGAGCGGGTCGACCTGAGAAGCTGAAAGGCAAAAAAACACTGAGATAGACAATTTGAGGATGAAGCTGTGATAGCACATACGAAGGTTTGTCTCTCAAAATCATATCATCATTGTATGAACGTCTTCCATACCTATAACACATGTATCAATCTAGTAAGCTGGAACCCGCCATATGCCTGATATCCGAAGGGAACAGGAAACGGATGGATGTCACGACGAGGGGGATGGTTGAACGCGGGTGGTTCCTAGGCTCCTAGTGCATCCATTGCTGCTATTGCATCGAGAATGGATTAGTGATGGATTCAGCTCGGCTCAGCTCGGCTCGGTCAAGAACCGGCTTAGGATATTCACCCCATCGCAGCTTCATCTCAGTCAAAGGTCAGCTCGGCTTGTTGACCGGTTACAAACCGGTTTGTGACCGGTTAAATTATAATAAAATTTGATGTTTTAGGATGTAGTAAGATATAGCAGTATTTAAACAAAATCAAGTTTGATGTCTTTGAATTTCATGTTGCGTGTACCGACAGTGTCATTGCGCCAATCTGCCATGTTAACTTGCTTAAGCCTCTCCTCCCGCAATTCCCTCTTCTCATCTGAAGTCATTTTGCGTACTCTCCGCTTGCGGTAGGTATTCTTCAGGAATTGTAGTGCTGCCAAGCATTCAGCACCAAGCTAATTACACTTCTTGGTATCTGTATCACTTGCAGCACTCCACACACATTTGACTGGCGTGGCGGAGCCTTGAATAGTGAGATAGTCCATTGCCATTTTGCTTAGCTGTGGATATACATGCTGGACAGACTATAATAGTAATAATGGTCAGCTAAGTTGTAAGTTGGTTATAAACATGCAAAAATAATATTTACCTTCCAGTATTCAAGTATGTCAGGACCACCATTTTCTGGATGGATGTAACAGTTATAGACTGTTATATCAATACATATATATATGTAATACAATATATTTAATAACTAATATCCAGGAGATATTAGTTTATATGCGCTACATGATACATGTAGGCTATAATTAGTGTGGACACCATATGTGTCCACAACAGCTTGTATTTAGCATGCCAGCACATTAGGCACTGGCATATATCTTTTTGCCTTACACCATGTACTACCTACTCCAATAAAGCAAAGTTCAGTTAGTCGAGTGTGAGATAAGATATAAACAACACATTATAATGGAGTGTAGCATCCTCACTTAAATACCTTAATGCCTCGCTTTGAATTTGCATTGGACATGTGTGAATTTTCCCCAAAATTGCAGACTGCTTGATATTTAGTTGGTTGTGGGACCTCAATACACCTGGAATAACTAGTCTCAAACTGCCAAAGATTTCAACAACCCAAAAAATAATTAAATCTGAAAATAACTTACTGTTAAGCTCTGTGTAGAACTAAGGTTAAGATATGTTGGAGACGTTGGAGATGTACGAATAAGACTTGGCTTCAGCTTTATGCTGTGCCGCTATTGCAAGTTGCATCCTGATTTCAAGTTGGTCTGTCTGATTGGTTTCAGACAGTAGAGGTCAAGACAGAGTTGGTCAGAGATGCAGAGTAGTCAAGACCAAGTGTCAGGACTGTAACATGGTAAGACGGTGTTGAACCAGAGGTCAGTTGGAGGGTATCAGAGAGGAAGTCAGAGATGAGGTCAAAGACAATGAACAAGAATATAACAGAGGGTGAACTAAGTTGATTTCCGGATAGAGAACTACCTAAGAATATACATGTACTTATATACTCTAAACAGGAGCTAACTTAAAGGAGGTAAATAGATATAACAAAAAGGTCGGGGATGTTTGGAAAGCAGGGTAGATTGGATGGGGTAATAACAGGGAATATCAGGCACAAATAGGGGGATTGGATAAGGATGGGACTAAGATCAATATACCAGTCCTACATGTTTATGGCCATAACCAATGAGAATTAAAGGCATGACAATAAGAAGATAAGAGAAGTAACCAATGAAGATGGAAGATGATAGCATACTGATAGTGTATGGTTGGAGACGTTGGGTGGTATCGGAGGGGTAATAGCTGTCAGAGAGCTGTCGGAGGGTGATGCCAGGGTAGGGCATAACAGTATTCCCCCCTTACAGCTGAGCTCACGAGGCCAGGGCAGAGGGTTATGGTTATCAAGTGATGGAAGTCCCGGAGTTGGAAATTGAGTCCCAGCTAGCCATCAGGTATATGATCAGAGACTCCAGGGCGCTTGTGACTTCGCAACTTGAACTTGAACCACCACCATGCCCAAATGCCTACACACCCCTATCTCTCCCCTCCTTGAACCTATCCTCCATGAAGACCCTCGACTCTGGTTCAAGCCATTCGAGTACCATCCCTCCTACCCTGGCAACTGAAGTTTTCCGGTACCTGAGAGGAACGAGGCAATGATCACGATGTGTCATGCCTAGCAATCCGTGGTGGACACCTACTTAAAAGTAGTTCGAGATTAGATCACAGTGAAGAACGAGGATTGGGCGAAAGAGATAGCACAAAAGGAGGCAAGGGAGGAGGAAGTGAAGTGGTTGAAGAAGTTGGTGGAGGCAAAGAGGGATGAGGGGGTGAAGAAGAAACTGGAGGATAGGAAACAGAAATGACCAGAGAAGGATGTTGGTGACATGACTAAGATGAAGAAGAAACACCCTCAAAATCCAAAGTTGGCGCCGACCGTTGTAGACTTGGAAGAGGAGGATGGGGATTGGGAGGCGATGATAATCACAGCGAACAAGAAGATGTTGTTGGAGAAGGGTATTGATATCATTGTGAGTAATTGTCTCTTGGAGCCGATCGGGGATTGACCAGGTCATAGGAAGAGGCTAGTCTTCATGTAAGCCACACGTTGTCGAAGTACAACGGCGACTCTCAGGAGGAGCCCTGCAATCGTTGTAGGTACTGGGTCAAAACTCGTGGTTGTGTGACATGGATCTGTCGGGATGTCATCAGGCGGAAGGTGTGTGCAACTTGTACCACCTCGAACATTTCTTGCCAGACGACTGGAGAAGTGATCAGGCATCTGAAGAAGGATGACACTCCAATGTGACAGGCGTTGGGTTTGAAGCCAAACGACAAGGATTGGCCCGAGATCTTCAACCAACTAGGATTCATGGAGGCTGACTTGGACATGCTCAAGCAAATGGTCAGGGAGTTGCAGGACTTGGCTCAGGTCCAAGTTATGTCTCAACTCTTGACTTATCGTCTTTTCAAGGCAAGCAACAAGGTTAGGCCCTCCAGTTTCAGGAGCAGCAGGAAGAATATCAGTGATCAGCAAAGAAGATTTTCAGGAAGGACCACCTTGGAGAGGATGAGGGGTTGTCGGGTGCGATTGGAGATGAGGATGAGGCAGATGCTTTGGGAGAGGAGACAGAGGGCGAGTACCCCAATGAGACTCTCGGGTGGGGTGACAATGTGGTGAAAGGGCAGGACTTGGTTCCAGGAACCGTCAAGTCAAGTGAGGAGTCGGAGACTGGGATTAAAGAATCAGGTGATGAATCGGAGACGGAGAGTGAGAAGATGACTCCCAAGGCCAAGACAGCGGGCTCCAATAACCCTAACAAGGGCGTCAGGACCTGTGATGTACATTAGCTACGAGTGAATAGATGTTCTTTGTGCACGACTTTGAGAGCTTCTTCATGAGCCGACCGATGAGCCGACCTTCGACGGTGGTGGTGCCCTTTACGCCGAGGAAGAGGCGGCCGATGATCGCGTTCAGCCAGCGGGTCGAAATCAAGTCGGGCATCGCGTCCAGCGACTCGATGAGTGACGCGTGTGCCTCGTGGGGATACAGCGGCAGCGTGTTGTGCTGCGTGGCGACGAAGACGAGGTACCAGTCTTCCATCACCGTCACTAGCTTGAAGAAGATGAACCATGGTTCGCTTTCGGATGTGGACTCGTCGTCGTCCGCGCTATTTCTACGCTCCCGTATCACGAGCGCGTTTCGCTTGGCGAACAGCTCGCCGTCGAGGAGCCCTGTCTCGGGGTAGACCTTGACGTCGCAACTGTGCACGTCGATGGCGGCTGCGCATTCCTGCATTGCCTCGTCTTCGTAGAGGTAGAGGATGCTGCCCTTCAGCACGGCGAGGTACGAGTCTTCAGTGCGCCGGGAGTTAGAGCCTCACGAGTTTAATAGGCCCATCATGATGGACATGTAGGTTTGCGGGGTGGCCTCGAAGGTACGGCGGACGGTGAGCCATGCTTTGAGGGTTGCGGTGGTGCTGGCGGGTGGCTCGATGGCGGGTGTGGACGCCTGCAGGCGAGGTCGTTGGACGGGCTGCTCGGTGTAGTAGAAGTAGGTGAGGAATGCAGATTATAGATAGAAGAAGTTCTCCGAGGACATAGACTAGCAGAAGAGGGAACAATATCGACGCTAGCTCATGACGCGGGTCGCTGACGTAACAAATACGTACTTCTCGTCAATTCCTTCTCCGACCAATCACAACGTTGTGCATCTAACAGCCACGTTGCGTGGCTGGGCCCACGTTCCATTCGCAGATCAAACATTTAACTTCACTTTCGTTGCTACGTCGTTATCCTTTCATTTCTCGCCACTGCTAAATAATACAGATATAATCAATTAAGCCACGCTCGACGGATGTAAACCCTTAACATCTTAGGGGTGACTCAACTCTTAAATCAGCATTCCATCTGTTCTCCTCAAGAGGAGGGTATTGCGTCTCTTTCAAAATGCGGGCCAGATCAGACAACTTATGGCTGCTGCGTGCCCCGAACCCCTAATACATGCTATCTATCAGAACCTCGATTCGCTCACAAGCAAATGATCATTATTCAAACAAATTCAATATTACTGCTTCGGGTATATGTGCTCGAAAGTAGGATCTTCCTTCCATAAATCCGTCTTATATTATACATTTGGAGTTGTGAATATGGCGCGCATGATTACAGCTGCGATATTCCAGCAAGCACCTTTTCCGAATAATCACCCTCCATGGACGATAGTACACAGCCCGTTCGAAGTGCAGGAGTGCTTGGTTTCCATTTGTATTGGTTCAATGATAGAGAGCACAATCCCATTTATTTTCTTCCTCGGGCTCTTTATTCCCTCTCCTCATATTCAGTATCGGGAGTTCTGACTCAATTAAAGGACCCCCAGGATACCTTGGCGAAGTTCCTGGAAAGCAAAAAACAACCTCTCAGGCTCTTTCATGAAATTTGTGAAGAATACGTTTGGGGATTTCGGGAATCGCATCTGTTGTACAAGCGATTGTGAAAGAATCATCATCTGTACTATGAAAGGATGCCTAATCTGTCCGGCTTGGTATTAAGCTTCGTCTTTGCAGCCTTGAAACCATTCTCAGTGACCTTATTATTCTCCTCAACATTAGAATATGAATAGGTGGGCTTTGATTTCGAATTTCCATCATTGGTACTCTCATTCAACATATGTCAATTCGTTTATGACCTTATGTAACAACTTTCGTTGGTAATACTTGGTATTCATAATTGTAACAATCTAGAGGTCATCTAGCTGAAATTATTAATAATCCTCCATCGTAGGGTGGACTCACTTACCCATGGACGAGTTAATAATTAATAACTGTAGCGGCTCGAAAATAGTTAGTAAATAACTAAATTTCTCATACTTAAAAAAGAATGTTCATAGGGCGTTTCGAACCAAAGGCCTCATGAGAGTTGGCGCTAGATACTTAACACTCTACCACCCACAAGAAGGTTAATGAGATGTTTTAAACGGAACTCTCTATTAAAGACATGGCAACTAGAGTATCAAAAAAATCGCGACGAAGACACGGGCGTCTACCTTCGACTGGGTAATAGTAATACTTTCGATTATTCCATTAATAATATCCATTAATCCTTCAGATTATTGTACTGTTAATCCTCCATTAATCCTTGCCCGTGCACTTTAAGGAGTAATTTTATCATAATTAATAATTGCAATATCCAGGGATTAATGCTTTTTCCTTCTTTTTTTTATAGGTTGTTTGGCGCGCCTGCTGTATATGTAAAATATTTTTTACAATATTTTTATTGGCTATTACTATTAACCGATTAATAATGAGACCGCAACCCCACCTGGTAGGATTAATCTTATTCTTTAGTTAATCGGCGAGGCGCCAGTTTTTAATTATTAACAGGTTGCTGGGTAAGCGAGCCCATCCTACGCTGGGGGATTATTAATAATTTCAGCTAGAGTATGTGCAATCTATATGTTGCCAAAATTCAAACTGCCTGGTGAAGACCATCAAGAATTAAAAAAAACAACCAGGCCTCGGCAGGCTATGACTGTTGCCAAAATTCAAACTGCCTGGTGAAGACTATCAGTAATTCAAAAGGGCGCCCAAGCCTGGGCCTGCCGAGGCCTGGTCAGCCTTTTAAATTCTTGATAGTCTTCACCAGGCAGTTTGAATATTGGCGACAATGTCCACATCACACCTAACCGATGTGAAGATATAATTGTAATCCAACTCCAGTCCAACTCCAACGATTGCTAGTACTAAACTATTCGGTGATTTTTGTCCTGTGTGAAATCAGAATTTTGCCTTCCATTCGTCGCATCAGACCTAGAGGTATCCGTATATAGGTCTGAGAGGTGGAAGGATTGGTTGATCTCCTCGCGCAGACCTTCCCTCAACGTTAAACTGTAAATAACAATAAGTATAAGCACCAACAACAGCTTGATGGGTGCATACATGCTGACGGCGGAAATCACATAGACTAAAAAACATAGTCATTTTCAAATCAGCTCGTAAGAAAGTTGAGGTCCTCCAACATACGATGTGCATTAGCCAACGGTGGAAGGACGCTACACACTTCTGTCAAGCATCATATTTCTTAGATCAGGTAAGGACGGACGTACTAATAATAGGTGTCTGGAGAGAAGTCATACTATGGCAAATAATTAGCGGTGTCCCATCCAAGTACAACGAAACTGACAAGGAAAGCACCCAGAAGCGCGCAAATACTGAGGAGGGAGTCAGCCAGTTATATCCAAAGGAAGGGTAAAAGTACCTCGTGACTATTCCGCGATTAATAGCGTAAATTATCATGCGATTAATTAAAGAGTCAGTCCTGCAGACGCTGTCATCAAAGAACATCCAAGAGAGTAGCCTTACGTGTCTCGCCGCACCTTTTGATTCCAGAACGATGGGAATGTAACACGTAGCAGAGAGATATGCTAATGAGAATATCACACGCTGCAGTTGCAGCTCCTTGGAGTGTCGTCACTTTCTATATGAGAAATATCATCTATCGAGTCATTTTTCGAGTCGAGATGGAACATACTGTTAGTACATGGCTCCAAGACCTAAGACTTGAGAAGGTTTCGTTCATTGCCCTGCCAGTGGCCAACGTTGTTAATATCTGTCATAATAGGTACTGGTAGGACATACGATATGGAAACCAAAGCTAAGACAGTATAATATCAACGTATAGTTCAAATTATTTTAAGGACAACAACCGTACCTAATCCAGCACCTATGATCACCGTTCAGTCCGTCTTCACAACATTGAAAGAATGATCGATAATGCCACGAAAGATTAATGGCACTTACCCATCTGGAGTAAACCCAGTAAAATCTGAGGGATAAGACTGAAATCAGTAGTTCGATAAGTCGACGACGAGGAGACGTACAACCGGAACAGCCAAAAGGCGTACTCGGCTGTGAAGACTCTTACTGACTGGAGAACAATTGACCTAGTGTGAACTAGTGCCACTAGTCTCGAACCGCACTGCGTACCTAACCAAATTCGGCTGGCGAAAAATCTATGAAAGATATTAAACTCGGAATTTATTTCTATGCGATTGTGAAGCATTCTTACTTACAGTTGAGCAACGAATGCGGTAAGTTGCTAATTCGACAATAGTTGATCAGCTTGAGGTATTCTGGTGAATTAATCTGACTTACGGTGCATGCATACTCTCCCTGTTCCCAGCCGTCAGTTTGTTGACTAGATGGCTAGTATTAACCATGAAGCTACTCACCAACGCGGAGCTAAAGATGCTGAAATAGTCATGATTAAGCCTAGATACGAGAAATAAAGTCACTTGCAACGAGATTCGATCCATCAACGCCGGATTTCCAGTACTTATAATAAAGGTATAGTAGAGCTGATGACCTGTAAATATGGTTTGCAGTGTTGTTAACGTTCTAAACAGAATACAATCAAAAATATCTCAATACAGATAAAATCTGGAGTAGTGTTCGACGTACATGAGCAACAAAATTGTAACTTTCAGCACACTTGTATCTCTCTTTGCCTCCAGTTTGAAGTATTGAAGAGCGAACGACTGGCGTCACAGTATGTTCAGACATTTCGGCGGGAATACGGCACAATAAGGACAAGCTCACAAGTGAGATACCATACATACTGAGATAATGAGCATATCAGTGGTTGCCCTTTCACGACATAGACAATGCGGAGGCTTACAAAGTGCTAACCAGAATTGCAATCAAAAGTACTCCATAGGTTTGTTCATATATGACTTGAGCGTCGGCTGAACGTTTTAGATCTTGTATTGGCATAGCGTGGAAGGGGGGGCCTTGCCCAGGGGGCGACAGACTATTAGGCGCCCGACCCTATGCCGGGATGGGTCGGTAGTCCGAAGGCTCTGTGACACTGGATTTCCAACTTTCAGGCTATCTTTTTGTCCACTGATTATATCTGCTTGAAGTCCTAATGAAAGCTTTTCCGCACTTTACCTGTAATATTATTTGTTTTCTATGGCGGGAAGTGGCCGATCTCTTTGAAATGTCACGCAGAAGGACTCTCTGAGCGAGGATGTATTGCCGAGGCTTCGGAGGTCTTCGGTAAACGAATGCCGGACGCTGCCGCTACTATATATACTTTTCACGTAAGGCTACGGTTGGACTAGCTGGGAGATGAAATTCGGACGCCTAAAACGCCCTAAACTTTTCAGCAAAGAGTCGCATAACTTTTTAACTGTCGCCCCCTGGCCTTGCCGCGGCTTAAGTTACTGGCGGGTTAATATATCAGTCGATTGATGAATTCCTGGCCGTGGCGGGTCAGAAATAGCTCGCTAATGAATGAAGCCGTCCACTAAATTCAAGTCCTTCCGAGGAACCCCATCGAGGAACTGATCGTATGGTACATCGTGATACTTAAATATACTTATGTTCTTGGCGATCAACGTTACCCACTGGTTTGGATTCATCGAGTCCGGCCTCACATTTTGCTCCTCGTACGTCTCCTCGGACCTAATTCCCGCAAGGTTCGGAATGGGCTTATTCGCTGATGACAGGCAGGATTTGAGTGTATTAATCGCTTGACACGTTGCTTTAGCTAATACGAGAGCGTTCCGAACATTGTGTGAATATGTACGATGGTAGATATATAATTGCATTTAGCACAACCGCTAGACGATCTTAATGAAGCCTTAAATGTTAAGCGGTGAATGGTAGCTGTTGTTAATGTTATGTTTTTGCATATACCCACATAGGCCTACTTATTAGTAGCACTGACATAAATAATTAGCAAAGTCGCCAAGAAGTTGATCAAAAGTTGATATAAAGGTTCGAACCTCGTTACGGGATATTCCGTGCTC
>KN837114.1:631060-641101 GCA_000827215.1 Sphaerobolus stellatus SS14 | reverse complement strand
TAATTGTAAGTTTATATCGTGTTACAATGTTCCTGCAGAAGAAACGTATGGAACATTAATTACCTTCATACTATCAGCCCACAGGAAGCTGAACAGGGGTCAGGTAGCTAAACAGCGTGATATTAATGTGTTCCTGGGGGAAGGGCGGGTGTCCGGGGCATTAGTTAACTAATTATATTATACAAAAATTATTTGTCACAATATTTGAGCCGATCTGTGCAAGTCTGTGGGTGGCAGGACCGCATTCTTCCTGCCGAAGACAGTTTTTACACATGTTTGGCTCATTCTGTCAGACCAGGCAAGATTTTATTTTTCCCTCTATGAAAATCTCTATTTATGATCTATTAACTACCTTTTCCTACCATGCCGATGACATGCCGGTGATACATGTCACGCTGCCTTTCACGGAAGCAGAAGCTCGAGACGCGTTCGGTGCTTACACGTTCATTAGCGGAGTTCGAAACCGCGTTCGAAGTTCGCAAGGTGGCTTCCCTGTCGTGTCTGCCACTTCATGGCACGGCCACGCACTATACTATCTAAACGCAGTCATTCTATAGCTGTTGACTCGTCGCCTACAAAAAAATCCGCACAAAAACGTGCCCGAACGGTCAAGGGGGCGGCAAGACTAAAATCCGCAACACTTGGGTGTCCGGATTCGGCTTAACATTATTTTTGGTACCATTTTCAACTCCGCTACATGAACCCCTTTTGGTAGGTTCTGGATCCACTTTGGGCGCTGTCTGACCTTATTTGAGCTGTTTTATCATGTGCTTTTGCCATCGCCGCAGGCACAGGACGGATATGGCGTGATCGGGTTGAGAAATTTGACTTCTGTTCAACTCTGGTAAACATCTATTGAATTCATTTGGTTAATTGCATACTACCAAAACCAAAAGAAGACACATCTTTGCAAAAAGAGCAAAAGGTAATGAATTCTTCTTGAGGTATTAATGGACAGGATAATAATTTTGTATGGTATAGATGAATCAAGTCGATACCACAGAATATTGCAAGGACTGCAAGAAGAATATTGTAGTTGGCACGGCAGGATCAAAGAATATGATCCAGCATTATAAAAGTAAACAACATCGTCAGGCCTTAGTTGTTCAAGCGACAGCCGACATCCGCAAGTGGTTCCAGGCTCCCCCGGATCCGCCTGTCAAATCCAGTGCTCCAAAGCCATCGATGCTCAAAAATAAGACAGTGCAGTCATCCAATACAAAAGTGAAGACTTCTGTCATAATAAGCAGTAGTTCCTCGGTGGCTGCAAGCACGGAGGCACATCTGCCTGATTTAAAGAATACTAGATCCAACATCCTGACGAATGATGATCCACCCCTCATTATCCGCCTTCGAGGATTGGCTGCTGCATTGCCAAAGGCTGTTCCCGAAGCTACACCTGATGATTTAATGGCTCCCTTTGCCGTAAAGCCTGTCAGAATTTTAGGAAGCGAGGAAGACTTCTGGGAAGCCAGCGGAGATCGCGCCTTGAACAACTTCGTAGGGTATGGGAAGGAAGCCGAGGACATTGTGGGAATGATCCGCCGTGGTCCGTTGGGCGTTGATGGGTTGATAGAATGGATTAAAGCTGCTATTGTGGACTGTGGTGTTGATGAAGCATTGCTCGAACCAAAGGCTGAGCGAATCGCAAGTGCCATGAAAATCATGTGAGTTCTATTCCATCAAGTCACTACTTATTTACTAATTTTACATCCGTAGAATCAGGAATACTGATGAATCTGAGCCTGATCGTTCAGTGACACAGCCGAAGAACAGATTTGAAGACATTATAGTCGAAGAAGCTCCCCAGAAAACAAGATCGGTCCGGGGAACTGCTCTCCAGCCAATTACTATCGAATCAAGCGATGAAGACTTGTCAGTCCCATATTCTGTTCAAAACGATGCAGGCACCGCTGCCCAGTCCATGGAACTTGAAAATGAACAAGAAGATGGTTGCGCTACAGCAAAAGGAAAGAAGATGGTGGGCATTTGCTTCCCGACAGGAACGGTTCGAGATGATCCCCTTATCAACGCACCATCCCCATGTCAAGGCATTCTAGTTGAACTTCCAAAGAACATGTCTGTGTGGTTGTCATATCCTTTCGGTATACATGATACAGGCAATCTTCCCTGGACACCCATAATCGAAAATGGGAATATTTTTTTGCGTGCCATTAAATGCACTGGAAGTGCCTTTGCTGTCCCCTGCACAAACTGTTTAGCTCTAAATCAGCTTCAGTCTTTCGGAAGGATGATTGAGGGCATGGTGAACGGTGCACCTGAGCGTACACCCTGGCAGTATCTCTCACTATCACAGCTGCGAGAGCGTGAACGGCAACTGACTACACAGTTGAACACCATAAAGCTTCAAGTGTTGAATTCGGACCGTCATCTAGCATATAGGACACGTGTAATTGATGATCATAAACGTTTTATTGTGGCAATTTCAACAGGTAGGTTTACTCCTCATGCATAATATTTCCGATTCTTATCGACTTTTCCTAGGGGACGTCAAACGAATCGATGCACTGGTTCGTACAGCACTGCGTAATGGCCTCAGCATCTCCGCCATATTGGAGCGAATCAATAAAGCTGTACAAGGGCTTTATACTCCAAAATCGTATCAAGAGCAGGACTACCACTTCAGTCAACTCTGTTGTCGATTGGGGGGCAATACGGTGGCCAATCTTGCAAAGCAAGCTCTCAGTGGCCCTTCTCTTCGCACTCTCAGGAGGAAGGCAGTTGTGGGTAACTTAACCGTCTTTTCAGGTTATCCTACTTGGAAAGAGATTGCACAAAATATCAAGGAACTTTTCCAGGGAAGTTTTGAAGATCTTCCTATTAAGCCACTCGGATATGTTCTCATGATTGATGAAATCGCCACTGAAAATCGCCTCAGATACGATCCCAAGCAAGACCTTATCCTTGGAACATGCCGTGAGCATGAACATGCTATCACATTGAGCTTTGAGAGCATCGAGGAAGCTCAGCTAGTTATCAAGGCCTTACAGGAGGGGAAAATCCACTTTGCCTCTGAGGTACGCCATGAATCATTGTTTTTATTTAAATTATTTACATAGATGGCATCATTCAGGCAACTGTTATTGCACTCGGCACATTAACAGAAGATAATCACATTTATCCTGGCCGTCCAATCGTCGTTTCTGGTTCCTGTAAAAAGGAAACAGCTACTGCCCATGTATCTATTCTTCATGCTGCAATCAAGGCTTGCAATGAGGCATCTGGATTATTACAAGGCAAACTTTATTCAATTGCCTCAGATGGGGAACGCAAGCGGGGCAAAGCATTAACAGCATTGACAATGCAGAAACCCCTGGACCGTGCCTCACCAATCTATGATCAACTTTCGCGATTGAAGTTAATGAATTTCGAGGTTGGCGAAAATGATTTGACACAAGATAAAGATTACCATCACATCTTCAAACGTTGCCGAAATACAGCCATTCGCTTGACAGGCATGAACATTTTCGGGCTCATCATTACGTCTGCTATTCTTGAGCGGCACCTCCTTGTTTCAGGAATCTCCCAATCCAGAGTTTGGTCATTGCTGCAGCCAAATGACAAACAAGATGTCCCCTTAGCATGTGGACTCATTTCAGCTGTGTTCAGCCTATCTTTCCCAGTTGAAGGTCAATCTGCAACGTACATTAAAGCACGCACAGCATTATCCATTGTGGGAGAACTTTGGATGGCACTCATTGCTCCATTTACGGACAGCAAAATGTCATTACGGGAGCAATTAAAAAGCCTCAGTCAAGCTGCACATATGACATTGGCTCTGTATCGACATGGGAAAGGATTGTTCATGCCAGTGCAGCTCTTCATCGACATCATGCACATGGTTAAAAATGCCTACTTTTGTGTTGCAAAGGCCAAAATTGATGATCCAGAGGGTAAATTCTTTATCACCCTTCTTGGAACTGACCGTCTTGAAATTCAATTTGGTCTTCTCCGTTCCATGATCGGAAACGATGCCAATGCAGATATGCTTCAGGTTGCCTCATGCCTCACAGCTGCTGCAGAATCATCAATGCTTTTAGCTATGCATCCTGAATGGGGAAAAGGCCCTCGTTGTCTGAATTTACCATCCCTCAAGAAGCAAGGTGACATGATCCATCAAAAAACAGATCATCTGAATCCTGCCTCATGGACAGGCAATGTCTCTCTTTCCACTGTGAATCTCAGGTCCTGTTGGATCTTGGGTCACAATCAAGCTGAGGTCATTCTTTCAAAATCTGAACCTGGATACACATTTGCTTCGCTTATAGACTCCCAATGTGTCAATATTTTGCGGCCTTTTGGAGAAACTATTGATGAAGGGGCAATTCTCAATGAGGAGGATATGGGGGAAGAGGAGGAACAGGTAAAGCTTTTATTCTTGTTCTTCAGCATCCCTCTGAAATATATTCATTTAGACTAGGATTACTGTGACTTCGGAAATGGCAGATGAAGATCTGGTTCTGGAGCCGGATCTAGAAGATGTTGTAAGTGCTTCTGAAGCTGTGGAGAAGGACCCCAAGTGCAAGCCCTGGGTTCTCATAGATGGAAAGGAAGTTCACAAGGCCACAGCACTAAGAGTACTTTCATCGTTCACTGAAGGACCACATTCCTTGGATCACTTAAAGCGTGTCCGTGGGTATGGACACTATGAGAGTAGTCAGAGTGCTGTGGAAGATGGTGACTCATTCCTTGGAGCTACAACTATAATGGTAAACGACCCACTTGCTTCCCTGATCCGGGTTCAAGACAATATTTTTCTTGTACTTGTGTTTCTCAACACTATTAAATGTGCTGGGAGGAGTGTCATGTCCATTACACTCGAGCAACTTGAGGAATCGAATGTAGAACTTGCTGCCCAACTCCTTCCCCTCATCCCTCAAGATCCATTTGGTGAAGAGCATTATGACTGGCATTGTAGTGTCATGCCAATTCGCTCCAAGCAAGCTCAGTCTATCTCTATAACCCCAAAGCTCCTTGAAGTCATAAATCCTGTAACACTCATTTCAAAGAATGGGGAACCCCAGTTCCATTTCCGTACCCCGGAGCTTCTCGCGACAACCAAACTTCTCCATGAACGACTTGTAGCCTTTAGTGACTTACCTGTTCCAACTCTGATGGCGTCTAATGAATATCCATACACTGTAGAAGGTATGTGAATGAGCTTCTTGAAATTTGCTCTCATTAACATGTATCATAGGCAAAGCTGCATTTGTATGCGAAAAGGACACTGCACAAGTAAAACTAGGATCTGACCGTGATCAATGTGACATGTGCCAGCTCAAAGGTGTCATATTGAAGTCAGGTCTCGCTCGTATACGGCATATGAGTGCACATATACTGTTTGACTCGGCGATTCGAAACAATGAAAATGTCTGTGCTTTCTGTCTACCTGCCAATGCTCCCTGTGAATTGTACATTAAAAGTGCAAAGGGTGTATTGCAGCTAGATCTTCAGGTCTCAACATGTCCGAGGATGAAGAAATTTTCGATGAAGAAGGCATCAGAATATTCAGATCAAAACCCTTGCACAAATCATCTCATGCAATGCCCTCTATGCTCCAAGCGTTCGGCAGCTGTTTGGAAATACAACCTCAAGACCCATATTCTGAACATGCACCCACAGGCTAATCTGGATACTTATAAGTTGCTTTGGGAGCTTACTAGGGTGGAGGTGGATGGTATGGACCAAATTTGGAATAAGATTTTGAATTCACGGAAGCGTGGAATCGGGTCATCAGAAAAGGAGATTGCTACTTCTGAGGCCCATTCATCACGATTAGCTTTGCGGTTAGTAAATATATTTTATTTCTTTAACATTTATTCATTTAAGACTTATTCTATCCTATTATGACAGAGCTTCCAAAGACAGCAGCCATCTAGTCGATGATAATGAAGATGAGCTGGAAGCAGAAGAGAGCGGGATAGAGTCTGCAGGATTCGAGCCTGAGCTAGGGAGTGATACAGAACTGTCAGATGCACAGGCTGACATTGAAGGGGAAGCTGAACAGGAGGCAGCGCTGACTGGAGGCAGAAATCTAGGTGCTGTATACAGTGGTACCTCACTCTCCAAACTCTCCAAGTCACTGATCTCACTTGAATAGGTTATTCACGAGAATTCCAACCTGCTGTGGAGGCTACCACTGGGCGTAAACGTCGCTTCCATCGCATCATATCAGTATGTGTGTGCGAAGAAGGTCAATCCATGGATGCACAGGCAATAAACAGTGCAAATGCTGGGGAGTTGGGGATGGTAGAATGTAAAAAGATTGGATGTGAGCAGAGATGGGTAGGTTGGCAATGATAATACCAACCGATGGAAGCTAACATTAATTCAGTACCATCTCTCTTGCCTTGGACTTGAACTTGCACCGAAACGTTGGATTTGCGAGGTCTGCCGGAAGGAGAGTGGTAACGGCGGAGGACGAGGCTCCAAAAGAACTCGTAAATGATTTAGTCCCTCCCTAAAGTATTGATTAGTCTACGCAATTTGGCATATACAGCTGAATTCTGCTTGTTGAGAGCTTCTCATGTAATATAGGCTTATGTAAACTGAGAAGGGGGGGGGGGACCCGAAATTGGCTTAAGTTTAAAAGCGGAGTCAATGTCGCAGATTTTAGTCTTGCCGCCCCCTTGCGAATGGTGCGCTTCACACCCAACTGTAAACACAGACTCGAGCCATCCCGGCTTCTTCACGAGGGTGAGTCTGGCTTTGAAGAGGCCATAACTGCTGCCAAGACCGAGTATGAGAGGACTGGCAAGTCCTTTTGTGCCCTGCAAGAAATCCATTGCATCTCACATAGTACACTCTACAACCGCATTGCACAACGTGTACAGAATCGCCAGGATGCACACAAAGCCCAAGCGCATTTGTCACATGAAGAAGAGAGTGTTATCATTGAATGGCTGCGGTTCCAAGCAGCCATTGCGAACCCACTGAATCGCTGCATGCTCCAGCACCAGGTGTGGTTGATGACTGGCCGCACACCTACAGAGGAATGGGTGCGCCGCTTCTTCAAGAAGGTGAAGGGGATAGAGATGGCAACAGTGCTAGGTCTGGATCCCAAACGTGCCAAAGCATTCTCTTGTGAGAATATTTCGCATTTCTTTGAGCTTTACAAGGAGACAGTCACGTCACTGGACATCCCACCCACCAACATCTTTCATTTTGATGAAAAAGGACTTCAACTCGGTGGAGGACGCAAGAATATACGCACCAAATACATCTTTGCAACTGAGCACATCAACCGCTATGTCAAAAAGAGCGACAGTTTGGTACTGGTCACCATCTTGGAATGTATCTCAGCAGTTGGTGAGATATGCCCATCAGGATTTGTACTGCCTCAGGGACCTGTTTGTGATTTCTCGGATATTGAGGGTGTCGGATGGTCAGTCAGATTATTTTCTTTTCTGGCTATTTTCTGACATTTGTTTCTATAGTGTTGCAACATCTGAGAATGGCTGGACTGACAACTTCATCTGTGGTGAATGGTTCACAAAGGTATTCATTCCATGGGCAAAGGAAGTCAGCAATCCCACCTTTCCTATAATATTCATTTCAGATGGCCATGGTTCTCACGAGACACATAAAATGCTCCTCGCCGCCCTGGACAACGACATCATAATGATCTCGCTTCCACTGCACACCACTCATAAAATGCAGCCTCTCGATGTTGGTGTATTTGGGCCACTACAAATTGAATTGGGTAAGCAGTGCAACGACCTTGCAATCACAGGCACAGAGGTCTCATGCGACACAGTGATCCAGGAATACATGGCAGTAAGGACAATTCTTATGCTCAAGATGAAAATGTATGCTAATTATGCTTTATTTCTAGATTCGTGCCACACACATGAAACCTAAAGCTATCAAGTCTGCTTTCCGCCACACTGGCCTCTGCTCTTTCAATGTTGACATATTCACAGACGAAGATTTTGCCCCTGCTCTCTTTTTTACAAACAAACCCACACGACCTGATGGCTATCCCGAACATGTAAACACCTCTGATGAATCTGCAGCTTCTACACACTGCCACCAGAGCAGTGCGGAGGAGGATTGGGGAGATGATGTCAGCGAGGATGAAGACTATAGGCCACACTCAGAACCAGAGCATGATACCGAAGATCTCATTGATCCACTGCCACCTCCAGAGATGATCTCGAGTGCTGATGTCCAGGAACATGCTGTCAACGATGTCTCTGACATCTTTGATGGCCCTGAGATCGGTACCCAGACCAGTCCCACGCTCTCACTTGGACCCACACTGTCATTCACCATTCCTCCTGCTTCGCATTCTTCACCACCGCTGCTTCATCCTCCCATCACCCCACACGCACCATCACTGCATATGGAGACACGCTCCAGACGTGCCAAACGCATTGAGGATATCTCCACAGACACTTCTACCTCCGCCTCATTGGCTCGTTCACTCAACAGCAGTTTCACCTCAGTCTCCTCCCTTCCCACAAGTGTCCAAGATGCATCAGGCTTCGCTAATTTCCGGCAAGGGCAGCAGATCGAGCAGCTGCAAGCAAAGCTTACATACTGGGAGCAATTGGCGAACACATGGGAAGATGTAATCACCAGTCAAACTGCGGTGATTGAGCATCTGACTAAGGCACGGCAGCTTGAACGCACTGAGCGAGAATATCTGGAGTCCAATGTGCGTGCTAATGCAAGCTATGCAACTGTGCAGGAGATCTACAATAGACAACTATGAGATCAACTCCAGAAGAAGACTACAAAGAAGAAGGTTAACACTCTTGGGCGTGTGCTAACACGTGGTGATATGGCGGAGAGTGTGCGTAAGCAAATTGCTGAGGAACAGGCTTGTGAGGTGGAACAGGCTGCTGCAAAAAAAGCGAAGGCCATCAAGGTGCGCCTTGCCGAGGAGTCACGTATCTTGAACAAGGCATCCTGTAGGTTTGCTGGATCGATAAAGTCCATGAAGAAAGATGACTTGCAAGCACTCGCATATGCTCTGGATCTGGAGATAAATGGTATCAAGAACAAGCTCATTGATGACATCAATGAGCTCTTTGCCAGGAACCCTGTCAAGAAGCTGGATCCACGCTTCATGGGCCTCTTTGAGAAGCGGAAACGTGGACACAAGGCCAAGCAATCAGTCCGGGAGCCTGGAGTGGAGGAGGAACAAGAAGAAGAGGAGTGTATTGCAGGACAGTCCAGTCCTGAGGAGGATGCAGATGAGGAGCCAGAGACTTCAGATGAGGAATGAATCAGTCTGGGTGGTTGAATTAGACTCAAATAATGCTTGTGCTTTGTCTTTATTTTTTTCTGTCCTTTTGTTGCATCTAGGGGTGTTTATTCCATGCGTAGGTAACTTCGAGGTGTGCCAGCGTGACATTTTGTGACCGGCGGCGCCTCACTTACTGTTGCACTTCCTCTCATTTTGTTCGGGAGGCCTCTGGCATCAGCCACACTTTATATATCTTAGTCGTAAAATGTGTGAACTAACAATGATATAATATAATACTGTTTTCTCTACTTATAGTCCGAAAATTGACCCTAAAAGAATTATCGGCAGGATTTGAGGAATCTTGTTCAGCTTCCTGTGGGCTGATAGTACATGAACTCTCCATGGAATTTGAGCATCACGCTGAAAATAAATGTGCAAACATACGAAGTGTCGATGAGGCAGAGGGAGGTCACACGTTCTTCAGTCCTCATCAAAACCAGAATTTCGGATAATATCTAGTGATGGTTGAGGAGTAATGATGAATACATGGTTCGTTGCGCTGCCCGAAGATCCACATCATATTTAGGCTATTAAGACCTCGAAAGAATACAATTTCGTGAAGGCCACAGGTTGAGAGTTGTTGAGCGGGTCGACCTGAGAAGCTGAAAGGCAAAAAAACACTGAGATAGAGAATTTGAGGATGAAGCTGTGATAGCACATACGAAGGTTTGTCTCTCAAAATCATATCATCATTGTATGAACGTCTTCCATACCTATAACACATGTATCAATCTAGTAAGCTGGAACCCGCCATATGCCTGATATCC
>KN837114.1:601616-613002 GCA_000827215.1 Sphaerobolus stellatus SS14 | reverse complement strand
ATGGATGTAACAGTTATAGACTGTTATATCAATACATATATATATGTAATACAATATATTTAATAACTAATATCCAGGAGATATTAGTTTATATGTGCTACATGATACATGTAGGCTATAATTAGTGTGGACACCATATGTGTCCACAACGGCTTGTATTTAGCATGCCGGCGCATTAGGCGCTGGCATATATATCTTTTTACCTTACACTGTGTACTACCTACTCCAATAATGCAGAGTTTAGTTAGTCAAGTGTGAGATAAGATATAAACAACATGTTATAATGGAGCGTAGCATCCTCACTTAAATACCTTACAGTGCTTTTCAGAATGCAAGGCACGGCTTGATTGCGCACACATTTAGTGCCGGAATAAGTCAAACCATTGATATCTTTGCAAGGCCTCAACCGATTGCCCTGAAATTTGAGGAGGCCCTAGTTGGATAGTTTAGTGAGGGCTCCAGATAGTTAAATGTTGATATGGTCTACTATAGAATATCCAGGAGCTGTTCTGTTGATAAATGAAAAGAATCAAGTCATGCTGCAACAGAACAGCTCTTAATATTCTATAGTGGACCATATTACCATCTAACTATCTGGAGCCCTCACTAATTTATCCAACTAGGGCGTCTTCAAATTTCAGAGCAATCGATTGAGGTCTTGCAAAGATATCGATGTTTTGAATTATTCCGGCACTAAATGTGTGCACAATCAAGCCGTGCCTTGCATTCTGAAAAGCACTGTAATGCCTCGCTTTGAATTTGTGTTGGACGTGTGTGAATTTTCCCCAAAATCACAGACTGCTTGATATTAGTTGGTTGTGGGACCTCAATATGCCTGGAATAACTAGTCTCAAACTGCCAAAGATTTCAACGACCCAAAAAATAATTAAATCTGAAAATAACTTACTGTTAAGCCCTGTGTAGAACTAAGATTAAGATACGTCAGAGACATCAGAGATGTACAAATAGGACTTGGCTTCAGCTTTATGCTGTGCCACTATTGCAAGTTGCATCCTGATTTCAAGTCAATCAGTCCAATTGGTTTCAGATGGTAGAAGTCAAGACAGGGTTGGTTGGAGATGTCGAAGTAGTCAAGACCAAGGGTCAGGACTGTAACATGGTAAGACGATGTCGAACCAGAGGTCGGTTGGAGGGTATCGGAGAGGAAGTCTGAGATGAGGTCAAAGACAATGAGCAAGAATATACCAGAGGGTGAACTAAGTTGATTTCCAGATAGAGAACTACCTAAGAATACACATGTACTTATATACTCTAAACAGAAGCCAACTTAAAGGAGGTAAATAGATATAACGAAAAGGTCAGGGATGATGGGAAAGCAGGGTAGATCAGATGGGGCGGTACCCAAGAGGAATGAGGCGATGATCGTGATGTGTCATGCTTGGCAATCTGTGGTGGATGCCTACTGGAAAGTAGTTTGGGATTGGATCACGGTGAAGAATGAGGATCGTGTGAAAGAGATGGTGCGGAAGGAGGTGAGGGAGGAGGAAGCGAAGCGGTTGAAGAAGTTGGTGGAGGCAAAGAGGGATGAGGAGGTGAAAAAGAAACTGGAGGATAGGAAATGGAAATGACCGGAGAAGGATGTCGGCGATGTGACTAAGATGAAGAAGAAACACCCTCAAAATCCGAAGTTGGTGCTGACCGTCATAGACTTGGAAGAGGAGGACAGGGATTGGGAGGCAATGATAATCATGGTGAACAAGAAGATGTTGTTGGAGAAGGATATTGATATCATTGTGAGTAATTGTCTCTCGGAGCCGATTGGGGATTGACCAGGTCATAGGAAGAGGCTAGTCTTCATGTAAGCCACATGTGGTCGAAGTACAACAGCGACCCTCTGGAGGAGCCCTGCAATTGCTGCAGGTACTGGGTCGAAACTCATGGTTGTGTGACATGGATCTGTCAGGATGTCGTTGGGTGGAAGGCGTGTGTGACTTGTACCACCTCGAACATATCTTGCCAGATGACTGGAGAAGCGATTGGGCATCTGAAGAAGGATGACACTCCAAAGTGACAGGCATCAGGTTCGAAATCGAGTGACAAGAATTGGCTCGAGATCTTCAACCCACTAGGACTCATGGAGGCCGACTTGGACATGCTCAAGCAAACGGCCAGGGAGTTGCAGGACTTGGCTCGGGTCCAAATTATGTCTCAACTCTTGACTTATTGTCTTTTCGAGGCGAGCAACAAGGTTAGGCCCCCCTGTTTCCAGGAGCAGCAGGAAGAATATCAGTGATCAGCGAAGAAGATTTTTGGGAAGGACCACCTTGGAGAGGACAAGGGGTTGTCAGGTGTGATCGGAAATGAGGATGAGGCAGATGCTTTGGGAGAGGAGACAGATGGCGAGTACCCTGATGAGATTCTCGGGTGGGATGATGATGTGGTGAAAGGGCAGGACTTGGCTCCAGGAATTGTCAAGTTGAGTGAGGAGTTGGAGACTGGGGTTAAAGAATCGGGTAATGAATCAGAGACAGAGAGTGAGAAGATGACTCCCAAGGCCAAGACAGCAGGCTCCAATCTCATGGAGTTGGAGGAGTTGGAGGAGACATCAGGAACGACTTCGGGTGAGGAGGAGGGATCGGATGGAAAGTCAGACCAGGTGGGGAATCATCTTCCTACAAAGGGGAAGGAGTCAGAAAAACAGGTTGTGAAGGAATAATGTAAATAACATAGTCAGAGATTGCTTGGATTTTGAAAGTATATAGAAAAATAACCTGTATGATCTTTAAAGATACATAAGAATTTGTAACTAAGGAAAAGGAGGGTTTGGCCTCCTGTCAAGACCTGATCCTGATTTCCACCCCGGACCCCAATATGTTATTCATCTTTGATTTCCCTCGGACTCTGTTATATTATTCATCTTTGATTTCAGTCTTCGTCTCATGTTCTGTTCATATTCTATTTGTTGTCGGACCTCCGACTTTACTTTCATTCTTATCATTCATTCTTTATCTTCGGATCTCCATCTTTCTTATCTCGCTTATCTGCCATCGATGCCAAGCATCATTTATGATTTCACATGTTTATGTTCCACATGATTTTTACGTTATATTCTCATCGGCCTCCACTTTATGTTATTGTCAGCCAACCACGCTCATTTGTATTTCCCTTGTTATCTGTTCATCTCTGTGACCCTGACTATTTCCCCATTTATCCTCGGACTCCATTTAGTATAAATAGTCCCAATTGTATTATGGTTCAGTAGTCAGAAATCCACTTTGTTGATCTGTTAACTCATTCCAGCCTCCGTCTGTCTATCCCTCTTCACGTTCTTCTATACTCAGTCTCTGAGTATCTTACACCAATTCGTCTGTGACAATCATCGGACTCCGAACCTCTGTTCATCTGGACTTCATCCTGAAATAAGGACAACACATAGGGTTAAGGGCGCAACATATAAGTTGAAGCCAAGTCCTTTCAGTTATATCTAGTGTCGCCGCGGTTCGGTTCGGTTCGGTTCTCATGCCCTATTTTTAGAACCGCGAACCGAACCACTTCCGAACCACTTGAACCGGTTCATAGTGGTTCGGTTCAGTCCAAGAACTGGTTCTGAACCAGTTCATACACTTCAGCCTCATATTTCCTCAGTAATGTTAAGTACCTTGTCTAAAAATATTTTTAACAGCAAGGAATAATCTAATGCTAAGCATTGAAGAGTCATATCCCTTTTATTTGATTGAAATTAAACTTAACTGTTATATATTGTTTATATATCAGTTCAGAACTGAACTGAGCCAAGAATAACTGCTTCTCTGACCAAAAATTATCACACATATATTATAAAATGGATCAACACAGGAGTGCAAGTGAGGTAGGATGATTGTTATGAGGTAAATTAGCTATTCTAATATATTTTTTGAGACTTATACAGCCATGAATATCACCTGGTTTGAACTGGTTCAGACTGGTTCAGGACCAGTTCGGAAATTTCAGGAATTCTCTGAACCATGAACCGAACCACTACCGAACCACCCAAACCGGTTCATATGGTTCGGTTCAAAATGGTTCGGTTCAGCGGGTCAGTGGTTTGGTTCTCGGTTCTCGAACCGAACTGCGGCTTCACTAGTTATATCATCCGGACTCCAAATTACTTACTTTGTTCTACTATATCCGGAGTTCGAAGTGACACCTAGATATCAGGACGTAACACCTCCTTTGTGATCAGATAAATCAAAGAATAAAATGACATAATGAAAAGGAGGGGTCGACCTCCTTGAGTGATACAATAAATCACAATATGGAGAATAAGATCTCAGTGTACTGACTGAGGACTTGGTTTGATGGGATATTGTCGATGGAACTTGGTATAACAAGTTTATATCCTTAGGATCACACTGGTGACTAACTGAACTCTGTGTATTAAGAGTAAGGTAGTACAATTGGTATGAGTAAAAGATATATATGCCAGCACCTAATGTGCCAGCATGCTAAATACAGCCAGTTGTGGACACATATGGTGTCCACACTAATAATAGCTACATCTTGTGATGTAGCGCATATAACTAATATATTAGTTATTAGATATATACATTATAGTTAATATATATACATGTATATACTGATATAAAATCCGACCGGCCCATATTTCTATTATTTCTATTATTCATTTTATGCATTTGACTCATTCACTTTGTATTCATTCATTCAGACCTTTTCTGCACAGCCTTCTTTCCTGCATGGCTTTCACGCTCACTTGATTTTCATGTTGACTCATCATTTGTTTTCTGACCAGATTCATCTTATCTTTTCTTATCTGTTTTATCTTTGTACCATGTGCTCCTTTCTTGCTTGCAGCTCAGCTGATGTACATGACCCTTCATTCATTACGTTATTTTCCCACCAGCTCCGCACAGTGTATCATCACTTTATTATATGCCAATTATGTTCTTATGATTCATCCTTGATTATCTTTTTATCCATTATTTCTCCGCTTGGTTAATTATATTTAAATACATTCATTTGTATCTACTTTTACTCAGTCAGAAATTGAATCACGTATTATCTGTTAACTCCTCTCTTGTCTGTCTTTCTGCTTGGGTTTTCAATCCCACCCGGCTCTGTCCTTATATCTTTCTCTTGAACTCTGAAGTAGGGACAACCTACCACTCTGCAGGGTGCAACACACAAGTTGAAGCCAAGTTCCTTCAGTATAAGTTGTTGGTGTTTTCAGCCGTAAACGTTGACTTACTTCTGTGCAGCTTACCAGGTGTATTCTGTATCAGGACATAACACATTCATGCTTTACAAGAGATTCTTCATCAAGATGTTACAGATATGTCTCGAGAAGATTGGCAGCCAAGTGCATATGACAAGTATCCTGCTATCGATCTGAGCAGTTCTTATTTTGCAAAAATAAGACACTGCTCCCCAACAGAGTTCAGCGAACTTATTGATCTACACGGAGGGCTGGCTTTATGGGCTACAGCACAGAACCTGGTCTGCCATCCTGATTTCCTGGAAGAATTCTGCAAGCATAAGATCATAGAAAGTAATGATAAAAGGTGAGTTTATATTGAATGTCAATAAATTGTGTATCATTGATATAATGCATATACAGTATTCTCAACTATCAAAATATTAACCCAGCAACAATTCGGAAGGGGCAACTAGTGGAAGTTTGTGTAGAAATCAAAGCTATTTTGACAAAACATGCCAGATGGAAGACAATCATTATACCGAGTGCCATAGTCATTATCAGAAGAGATATAGATAGAGTAAGTTTATTGATTGTACTGTGGAATTCAATTGCAATTAAAATTTAAGTAGGCTTATATGAAATGGAGGTTAGAAGATACAACATTACGATGTTATCATACCCCATTAGTTACACAACATAAACGAATGTGAGAGTATATTTCAAGTGAAGAGATAAGTGTGGGCGAAGAAGAACAACGTCAGGCTAAGTGGGAGGAAATGGATGGAGAGTCTGTTATGCAGGACCAGTTATGCTAAATCTACATATTTAGTTGATATTTAATGTATTCCATTCAATGTTATAATTAACAAATAAAAGTGTGAAAGATGTATAACAATATGCATTCAATGAACAACGAAGCAGCCAATAGCAATATCCAATAGCAAGCGAGCACTCATTAATAATATCAGCTTCCCACGCATGATTTTTGATCTCTACTTCATTCACGATGGACCACAAATATTGTGTAGCACACCACCCGTTGCAACAAACACCGTATTGTTAGCATATAAATTAAAATATACCTTATTTTTTCACTCAACGAACCTATATACATTATGAAAGCAGTCATCCTACCTGGACTGGAAAGAAAAACTGGCAAAATTTGTGTCATCAAGATGGCATGAAATCAAAGTGATCTTACTCAAGAAATCAACGCATATGAAGTTCTTAAAGGATTCGAAGGGTTTCCTACATATCATGGTCATGGGATGATTCGAGGAAATCAATGTATTATCCTAAGCCACATCAGTTGCAACCTTGACCGTTTACTCAAGAGGCATCCTGAACTTTTTTTAAAAGAAGTTGTAACTTTTATTCTTATTCATATGGTACTATGATTATAAGATATATATTTCAACTACTAATTATACACATAGATATGTAGGTTGCAGACCCTTCATTCACTTAGCTTCATACATGGAAACATCAAACTGGTGAACTTCTGTATTTCGGCTACTTCTTCTGGCAAACCAATGCTGTATATGATTGACATGGGAACAGTTTGGAGATATTCTTACGGAACACTGCATTTACTGGAAGAAATTACAATATGTAGCAAGACTTGCACCATCAATTTCATCAGCATTAACACCCATAAGGGCAGACGTGAGTTGTGTTTTTAAATCCACATGACACAGATCTAATCATCATGATCATAATGTTTAGCACTATCACAGCATGATGACTTAGAGTCATTCACTTACACAATGATGGTGCTATCTCTGTGTGGACTACCTTGGGATTGTTTGGCAATGGCTGAGCCATTGTTGAGGTTTACTACCTCTGACAATTAGGATTTTAATGGTAAATCAAAAGAGTCAGCAACAAATTTGAGGGGTCAGATACCAGACATACTATGCCATAAGGAGCAACTATTTAAGGGACAGCCTCGGGGAATGGATAGAACAGTTTATGCTGCATGGATATACGCTAAATCTTTGGACTATTACGAAGAACCTGACTATGAGTTGTTAACAGCCATGTTTTTACCTTTAGAATAAATATATGTTGATTTTATAGGTCAGATAGAGTCACTCATGCGTAAATGGAAAATAAATTAATAGCTGTCGGCATTGACCTAAAAGGGCAAAACGTACAAAATCACATCATAGAAAGTTCTTTGTTGGTACCCTGAATGAACTCTGACATAAACTATAATAGTTGCATGATTTTTAACAGGGACTGAAACCCCGTTAAGCCTCTCACTAGACATGGAGTCCCTTATCGCCATGTCCACATTTTCAAGCATGTTTGGTGACTTTGACAGCTTGACAGACTCAGATGACTTGTCTTTTCTGCAAGAGACTCACAATATTCCCATTTATTGGGGAAGATACCTTCTTAACAACAACAGGCGGGTAAGCTATCCACAGCTTATGGAACTATCTCCATTCCAGCAGGCAGAAATATGCCAAACTACAGCCATGGATACATTAGCTATGATTATGGCACATTTTGTTACTATGCAAGAGAGCAACAGTCAAATTGATTTCATTAGTGTATGTTGTTTATTTCAATAGATGATCAACTGGTTTATTTTCTTTCACAGGTGCATGAGAATGCAATCTACGGACTCGACTCAAATATACCAATACCTGGGAGGACCTACACATGGACCAACATACCTATACTCACTACAACACAAACCTCTACCACTTTGGAGTAACATAAACAGGGGCACATTAGGGCTGACAGTCAGTTCACATCTTGTTTTTATTTTACAACTAGATCATTAACAGTACATATAGGCTCCCGCAGGAATGCTGTTACTTCTTAATAGGCCTACAGCCTTTGATGCAAATACCATTATTTCATTTGATAATATCAGTGAAATGTTACCCATTAGTGGCTATCTTTTGCCTACATACCCTCTCCCAAGATATATATCTAATAAAATGATCATTAAATACGGCAACAACTGGCTTAAATCTGCAGCATCTATTGACATGCAAGTAGAGTATATTATTATGAAAACGTAACACTCACATTTTATTGGACAATAGGGCTTGGCAAGCCATGGGCTTATTACAAGATGATTTCTTAAACTTACAAGCAATCAGTCGTGTTTTATATCTTGACATACAGTAGCTCACTATCCGTTAAACCACAGCAATGGCTCTACTGGCAAGTCAATATTCATTGTTATGTATAATAGATACTATAATGGTATGCAATTAAACATTGCTCTTTGAATTCATCTAGCTAAATCTCCAAGCAGCATATTTTTACGGGTAATCCTTACAAAGCTTACAAGACACTTTTGGACGAGCTGGTGGATGAACATCCATATGACATACCAATGCCGTTCATGAAGATGAACACGCTTAATGCCATTGTATCGATGTTAGAGATCACTGTTGACAGAGGTTCAGCATGTATTAATTATCAGAAGCTGGCAGTATTGCATACATACATCAGAAAGCCTTCAGGCATTAGAAAGTTACACATAAATGCTAACAGAAAATTACTTTTTACATCATCTGCATCTAGCATTACTGTATAGGTATTAATAAGTCTATATTGATTGATAAACAATTGTTTTATGATATAAACAATTTGTTATGATTTAAACAGATAAAAAGAATGTTCACCCTGTTTCTTCTTGACAACCTGTCACGGGTGAACCCTGCAGCTGCCTTAGCACCAAAAATATATATGAAACCATCAAATATATAATTATATGTAGGCAAATGTATTATTCAGACAATATAGCAATCTATTTACCCATAACTCTCCATTTCTTAATCGCAAAACTAATAGCAGTGATAGAACGACGGTCTTGGGTAGAACACTCTTCATTATATTCCATGAGACAAGAAATGATGCCAGAACTCTGTTAAATATTTTAATATATCAGTGTTCAAGTATCCATATCATTTTGAAAAGTGAGAACTTACATCAATAGCACTACGGCATATAAAATGGAAGTCACAATAGTCCAAAACAGTATCATCCAGAGCCTGATATAATCAATCTACATTGACATCAAGTTCTTGCAGTATCATAACTACAAACAAGGAAAGATCAATAATTATCAAAGACATGTGAATGGATTGAAAATACGCTGCTATCTATCTGTAATATCATGAAGTAGTGAACAGTGCATTGAAAAGCAACCCCTAATGAAACTATGTTGAGATACATCTTCAGCTACTAATGTTTTACTCACATAAATAATTGATGACACAGCTAAAAGCCCAATCCATACATATATCCCCCATGCACTGGACCTCTTGATCATGATCAATGTGCCTATAACATATCCTCTTATGGTGAATTGCTATCTGAGTGGCAAGAATGGCATTTGCTTGGAGCTCCGGAAGCAAAGCATTAGCGAAGGGGGCAGCAAATAGTGCAGGTAAAGACTCCCAGGTGTCATCATATATTGCATCTCTCCGGAATTTTGACAAACAATGTGCCTTGGCAATACTCAGTAAACCATATTTCCAATCAGGAGGAGATTTAACAGATCAATGAAGCTCCTGACGAAGTTTCCCAATCACTTCTCTGAAAGATATATTAGTTACCAAATATTGACATAAAAAACGAGAAAATACTCAACCCAGAAGCAGAAGGTGATGTGCCAAAGATAATGTAGCATATGTGGAGAACAATTCTGCGCATGTACGTTGACGTTTGACCAAGATTCTCTATAGGATCCCATAGTACAGTCAGTCAATAATCTGTAGCATATATATCCTCGACGTAATCTATAATAAAATTAAACGTAACAAGATAGCTAAGATCATGATGCAAGGGAGGATGAAGAGTGTCAAGTATTAGAGTCATTGTCTATTCATGGAGATCACTCAAGACACCAGTAATAAATAGCTATGGAGATAAATAATGCATCAACGCAACCATCCAATCAGATGTTATATATGAATTGCAGCGTCCCTGATAAAGATGAACATCGCTAATCATATGTGTGCATATCTTGGCATTATGTGCACATACAGTAGCCTCACAGCGGCAATATCACAGGTATAGTAGAATGCAAAACTCTCCTTAAATAAGCTGATAGATTAACAGTCAGCAAGAACAACAAGGCACATATATATACCACAGTTTATAATAACAACACCACTTACAATAATAATCAAAATATCATTTCCAAAGATGTGAGTGAAACATAACCAGTTATAATGTCTTAACAGTTAATATGTAGGGGATCTATTATGATGTGGAACAAGATCAACAGCTTAAATTACATGCTACCTATTGAGGATTCCTTCCTTCACTATCTGATCCCTGTTCAAATATATCAATTCTCCTTAATCAGCAGGGCTGCTTACCACGCAACGCAAGAATACTGGTCCTATGTTTATGATGTTAACAGGATATTGCGACATTTCTTTTCAGATCCTATAGCATTTCGCAGTTTACAAGCACAAACAGGAACACTTATATCTGGATCTGTGGCTGTTCAGTTTTTTGCAGGAACAATTTGGAAGGACAGTGACCTCAACCTACAGTGGGTCAAAAAACTGTCCCAATGTTTGCTTGTTATGTAAAGATGTGCATGTAGTAGATGAACTATGGAGAAACATATTTGGCGCCCAGTATGCGAATTGTAGAATAGCATCCTGGCTCCAGGACCATCAAAGAATCACGTGATTCAATGCACAATTGGGAGAGATATAAATATTTTAGTGAGAGGGGTCATGGGGACAGTTTTTTGAGCAGTTATTTTCAATACAGAAATCAAACATTTAATATTTAGTATGGCTTCCCTTGGCCTGGATAACAGCTTGTAATCGCCTGGGCATACTCTCTATCAACTTCTGACACTCTTCTTGTCCAATCTTCCTCCATTCATCCTGTGCTCTGTTCCATAATTCCCAAACTCCTGAGGCTGGTATCTCATAGGCCAAAATTCCCCTTTTGAGAAGATTCCACAGGTGTTCTATGGGGTTGAGATCTGGAGACTGTGCAGGCCAGTCCAGAATTTGGATTCCATGATTCTCAAACCAACTTGAAGCCAATTTGGAGATGTGCTTGGGGTCATTGTCCTGCTGGAAGATCACCTTCTCCTCTGGAATTTCCAGTTCCTTGATGCTCTCAACCATGAACTCCTCCAAAATGGTTACATACTGTTTAGCATCAATCTTTCCTTTAACCTCACAAAGAATCCCAACTCCATTCCACCCCATGCAACCCCAAACCATGATA
>KN837114.1:533466-601361 GCA_000827215.1 Sphaerobolus stellatus SS14 | reverse complement strand
CTGCAACAGGCTCTGGGATGATAGAATTGATGTGTTTGGCAGCTTCCACTGCAGTAGAAGCCTTGCCAGTCCTCACCAAGGACAAGACAGCCCTCTTATCCATGGATGTCAGTTTCTGAGGACGTCCCCCTGGGTGATTTTCTTTGTCAGGCTGGTAATCTTTGGCAATTCTGGACACAGTAGACTTGCTAACACCAGTTTGGTGCTCAATGTCTCTGCAAGAAAGACCAGAAGAGAGGAGAGAAAGGACTTGAGTGCATTTAACAGCAGATAAAGGTCTCATGATAGATTGTGGGGTCTAGAGATCCATGCTGATCTCTTTATATGCTTACTAGAGCTTCACCCATGCTCCACCTCATTTTTGGAATGATGTCATAGTGGAAAATCCCCCTAAATCAAGTGATGTCAGTGCAAAAAAATTACGGTAAAAAAACTGTCCCCATGACCCCTCTCACTAAAATATCGATATCTCTCCTATTTGTGCATTGAATCACGTGACTTCTTAATAGTCCTGGAGCCAGGATGCTATTCTACAATTCTTATGCTGAGCACTAAATATGTTTCTCCATAGTTCATCTACTACATGCACATCTTTACATAACAAGCAAACATTGGGACAGTTTTTTGACCCACTGTATATGTCCCACCTGAATCTGTAATGGTGGTATCTAAATGGATGGAAAAACATTGATATTTTCTTTTTCCACAAAGAGCAACAAAACCCGCTGTGGATGACACCAAGATTAATCCAGAAGGAGACCCGTCTCTGGAATACAAGCAGAGTCAACTTCACCCCATTTTATCATTTTACAACATTTATGAACCCTCGAAAATCATTCAAATAATTGTTTCACATTTCACACCGATGGATGTTATATTGGGATTTTATGCAAGTGAGCTTCATGTTTTTTTTTCTTGAGCTAATTATTTAATTTTTAATTATGTTGTTTATTTGCATAGCTGTACCTATGAACATCATTACTTGGAAATCTGCCATATCACTGTACCCACACATGAGTTTCGAACTATCATGCTCAATGTTAGGGAGCAAAAAGATAGCAGGATTGATGAAGTACGAGGACCGAGGGTTTGAGTTCATCATGAATCCTGACATAGACACACCAGGTCTTCATCCACAGAACCGCAGAGTCAGAGACAGGTATTACTGGAAGATAAATTTAGATATTTTGGATATTGATACATCAATGATTTATGGAGATTTAAAACCAGAGATAGATACAGTGACAGCTAACTGCTGGCATATGAAGGCAGCAGGCAATTAAACAATATGGGACCCTTTGAATAGGGTGGAAACTTGCATATTATGGAGTCCTTTTTTACTCCTTACATACTGCATGTCGAAGATTGGGAAGCAAAGGGCGAGAACAATGCTCAATAGATGGAGGGCCAAATTTCAGTTGAGGCAACCAGATGATTTATTGTAAGTGACAATATAATTCATTAATATACCATTAAAATAGCTAATGCCCATTTTAGTCTTGACAAGGTCATGGTAGAGTTTATGCACAGAATGAACTGATCCATGTACTAGTTGAAGTTAATGGAATATTTGTTTTACCCCATATTACCAACTCCTTACTAGATCGCTTTTGCCAAGAATGTAACTGGTAACAGGGAGCATATAATATTATCAAATCATGAAATAAAACAAAAACAAAAACGATCACAGGTACACTAAAATGATGAAGACCTCCACAACTGATCCGGTGTAAGACAGGGCATGGCTCATGATATGATTTATGATTTTTTACAACACGATGGTATAACATATACGGAAGATACATAAACAGTAAATAAATAAATGAACAAAGTGCATTATGATTGTTACATGCATACATGGGATGAGACTATCTGTGCACGTTTGTTCTCCATAACCGAAGCCTTGACAATGAGCGCTTCATCATGCCAAACAGACATGATGAAGCACCCAGTGATACATCAGGTGCTTCAGTACATCCAATGAGCATGCTTAAGTGCCAATAAGTGCAAGTATGTAGCAAAAGTATGTCATATATGGAAGATACATAGACAGTATCTAAATAAATGAATGAAGTGCATTCCGATTGTAACATGCATATGCAGGATGAGACTATCTGTGCATGTTTGTTCTCCATAACTGAAGCCTTGACAATGAGTGCTTCATTGTGCCAAACAGACATGATGAAGCGCCCAGTGATACATTGAGCGCTTCCGTACGTTCAACAAAAATATTTAAGTGCCAATAAGTGTAAGTATGTAACAAAAGGATGTTGTATATTACAAACAAAAACATATTATATTATAAGAAACTCCTGCAATCTCTACTTTTCGATTGTAGGAGCTTCTTTTCCAAACGAGTGGGCTCATATAGGCTGGACCTTAACTTTCTTCAAATCGGGACACGCGGCAGAGTTTGCTGATCTCATCCTGTGCACAGAGTCCGAAACCGGGACACCATACCACTCGGGTTGGAGGGATTCGAGATTGACTTCAGGGAGCATTTCCTGCCCTGTAACTGGTAAGTGATTGCTATTACCCAACTCGAAGGCATCTCTTGGTACCAAGGCTCGGACTCCATCGATGATTACGTGGATAGGTTCAAACAACTGATCCACTATGCTGGCTACAAGGATGGAGCTACTCAAGTCATGAAGTTCCGCAAAGGGCTTTCAAAGTCTTTAAGGACACAGATTGCTACATCGGAGCCTGCGCCTAGGCTCAACAGCCTGGATGAATGGGTGAACACGGCCCGAAGCCTAGCAGATGCTTGGAAAACCAATAAGGTGTTCGAAGAGAATATATGAACAGTGGAGCGGACTCTGACAGTCACCAAACCCCTTACTGTAGTCCCAAAGCCCTCAGTCCCCATTTTTAGACCTTTCATGTCGCCACATCCTGCAATGTTTCCAACCCCTTCAGCCCCCGCTTGCATTCCAGAGGCCCCAGTTCCAATGGATGTAGACAGAGCCCGTGGAAGGACCACTGTATCCAACCTGGTCTGCAGATGCTGCGGCAAAATCGGACATATTGCCAAGTTCTGTAATGCCGACTTCAACATTCGCGCACTCACAACGGACAAGAAGACAGAACTCCTCTACCAACTCATGGCTGACTTGGACATGGCTGAACAACTTTAGGCGGAGTCCAAGAATGTGGCAGTTGCGGAGTCCGAAGAGGACCAGGATTCTGTGACGAGCAACGAGTGAATTATGCGCCCTCGTTGCATGTATCTAATCAATTTTCGGTTTTGGAAAATGAATCTATAATTACTCAGTTCCTGGAGACCGAAAATTCAGTTACAATCACATTAAAACCACCGGACCCCATTAAGCCCTATTTCCAGCAAGTCCATTGGTGGGAGAAGTGTTTGCCAAAACAGTACACACTAGCAGCAACCCCAGGTCCTAAATCACTGTCCATTAAGGTTGGCATTCAGACTATGGACACCAGTGAACTGTTCTCTACACCTGCCCTAGTCGATTGCGGAGCTACCGGCCAATTCATGGATATAGGTTTTGTCAGAAGGAACCACCTCACGACTAAGAAGCTCACCCGAGCTATCCCGGTCTTCAATGTAGACGGAACCCGAAATGAAGCAGGCTCCATCATAGAGGTAGTGGACACCATTCTCTGTTATGAAGATCACACCGAACGGACTACTTTTGTGGTTACCAATCTGGGGAAACAGGATATCATTTTGGGTTTCACTTGGTTGGAAGAACACAACCCAGAGATTGACTGGCAGACCAAGCGTGTCAAGATGAGTCGGTGTCCGGAGAAGTGCCAAATGTGTAGAGCGGAGGTCCGAAAGGAGACACAGGCCCAGCGAGTACAGACCAGAGCCACAGCCAAGCAACTACTGGAGTGTCATTGGGGTCCGCATCCAGTACTGGTAGAGGAGGTGGAGGATGAGGAGTTTTCGAAATCTGAGGTCGAGGACAAGTCATCATCAGATGGCAGGGATGACGTGGACCCCGTTGTGCCAGAGGATGAATTTGAAGAAGGGGATTGACTGTTCTACATCAGTCTGCCAACAGAGGCCGAGTTCATTCGTGTCACTCAGACAGTATCACAGTGACTGGCAGAGGCCCACAGCAAAAATATAAAAGCGGAGTCTGCTATCCCAGAATACTTGAAGGAGTTCGAAGAAGTATTTGCGGAGGAGTCCTTTGACACCTTACCGGATAGAAAGATATGGGTCCATGCAATAGAATTGCTACTGGACTCTGAGCCCAAGAACTGTAAGGTATACCCTCTGTCTCCGAATGAACAGGCTGAATTGGATGAGCTCCTACTCGAAAACCTCAATTCAGGACGTATCAGGCCGTCCAAATCACCCAAGGTGTCACCGGTATTCTTCTTTAAAAAGAAGGATAGGTCCCTACGTTTGGTTCAAGACTATAGAGCCTTCAATGCAATGACAATTAAAAACCGTTATCTGATCCCCTTGATTTCTGAACTTGTCAACCAACTTCAAGGAGCCTGATATTTCACCAAACTGGACGTGAGATGGGGTTACAACAATGTACGTATGCGACAGGGTGATGAATGGAAAGCCACCTTCTGAACTAATAGGGGGCTCTTTGAACTGTTGGTCATGTTCTTTGGCCTATGCAATAGTCCGGCGACCTTCCAGACAATGATGAACGTCATTTTTCAAGACCTCATCATGGAAGTGGTAGTCTGTGTATATATTGATAACATCCTCATTTTCACCAAGACTATTGAAGAGCATCGTCGGATCACGAAACTTGTTCTTCAACGACTCCAAGAAAACAAGCTATACCTCAAACCAGAGAAATGTGAATTTGAATGGACACACATTGAATACTTAGGCTTGATCATTTCGGAGGGCCGAGTGGAGACGGACCCAGTCAAGGTGGCCACAGTGACCAAGTGGCCGGAGCCCGAGAACAAACACAGACTCCAGTCATTCATTGGCTTTGTCAATTTCTATAGGCAATTCATTAAGGACTTCTCGCACCACACCCGCCCTCTTTTCAATCTCACAAAAAAGGGTTTGACTTGGCAATGGGGAGCTGGAGAGCAAGCAGCCTTTAATAAGTTGAAAGAGTTAGTGACCTCGGCCCCCGTACTTATACTGCCAAGGGACTCGGGCCCCTATCGAGTTGAAGCAGACTCCTCTGACTATGCAACAGGTGCCACCTTGTCTCAATTGTCGGAAGAAGACAATAAATGGCACCCGATCGCTTTCCTTTCCAAGAGTCTGAGCCTGGTGGAACATAACTATGAAATACATGACAAAGATGCTAGCCATTATCCAAGCCTTGGATGAATGGCAACATTTCCTTGAAGGAGCCCGACACAAATTTGAGGTTTGGACAGACCACCGAAATCTACAGTATTTCATGACTACCAAGAAGTTAAACTGACAACAGGCAAGATGGTCATTATTCCTGTCCAGGTTCGACTTCACACTTCATCACAAACCGGGCAAGTCCATGGGTAAAGCGAACACCTTGTCAAGGTGAGAAGATCATGGCTCAGGCTCTGAAGACAATCAGAACATTACTTTACTACCTCCAGAACTGTTCATCATTAGGGTGTTAGAGGGTATTCAGGCGGAGGGCGAAGAGCGAGATGTGTTGAGGGAGATAAGGAAGGCATTGGCTACAGGAGAAAAGGAGGAGGCCATGGCAAAGGCAGTGGAGGAGTTAATGAAGAGCAAGTGGAAGTCAGTACAGTCAGCAGAGTGGTCAGAGTCCGAGGGGTTACTAATGTTTAGAGGCAAGATATATGTACCCCCAGACTCCGAACTGAGGAGGCGAATTGTTTCACAACACCATGACTCTAGGATCAGAGGCCATGTGGGTCGTTGGAAGATGCTGGAGCTGGTGGGAAGGACATACTGGTGGCCGCAGATGTCAAGGTATATTGGTCAATACGTCAAAACCTGCGATCTATGTCTAAGAATGAAGATTCAATGACGACCTCCGATGGGTGAACTACAACCACTGCCAGTCCCAGAGGCTTGGTAGGACACAGTGAGTGTAGACTTCATAGTTGAACTTCCGGATGCGCATGGATCAAACTCCGTCATGAATGTGGTGGACTCGGTGAGTAAACGAGCACATTTTATTCCAACGAACACCACCATCACAGCTCTGGGCATAGCCCGACTCTATCTCAACCATGTCTGGAAGCTGCACGGACTTCTGTGTCAAGTGGTCTCAGACCGGGGTCCACAGTTTGTCACAGAATTCACCTGTGAACTACACTGTATGCTAGGGATCAAGCTTGCTGCAACCACAGCCTATCATCCACAAGGTGATGGACAAACAGAGCACGTGAACCAAGAACTGGAACAATATCTACAACTGTTTGTCAACCAACACCAAGGTGACTGGGACGAGTTACTACTGCTGGCTGAATTTCAATACAACAATCATGTACATTTGGCAATGCAACAGACTCCATTCATGCTAGACACGGGTTGGCATTCAAGGATGGGTTTTGAACCCAGACAACCGGAGTCCCACCTTGAAACTGTTAATGAGTTCAAGGATTGAATGCAGCAAACATTGGAGGAAGCAAAGGCAGCTTTGACCAAGGCTAAGGATGATATGGCACACTATTACAACAGGAGGTGCACCCCAGCCCCTGAGTATAACATCAGAGACCAAGTGTTTTTATATTCTAGTGATATCAAGACTACACATCCATTGCAGAAACTGAGTCATCATTATCTAGGCCCTTACAAGATCATAGGCAAACTTAACCACAATGCTTACAAGCTTGAATTACCAGACTCCATGAGCCACATTCACCCAGTGTTCAATGTGGTGAAGTTACTTCCGGCCCCTGATGATCCCATTCTGGGCAGACATGCACAGCCACCACCAGAGCCCAAGTTGGTAGATGGTGAAGAACACTATGAATTGGAAACTCTCTTAGACAGCTGTCTGCATCACAATCAGCTGGAATACTTGGTAAAGTGGAAGGGATATGGGTACGAACATAACTCTTGGCTATTGGAGGCCAATATGGCTGCCAAAGATCTTATTACTGACTTCTATTGGTGTCATCCAACTGCACCCTGACATATTTGTTCTACAGCATTCAACTCACTAGGTCTCAGACAACTCAGATTATTGCACCATGCATCGAGGGCGCCGATGTCTAGAGGGGGGGTGATGTCAGGGGACGACCCTAATATTTCATTTTCACAGTCGTCCAGACTATGGTTCAATACAGGTTTACAAGCTTCCGGAGTCCGAGACCCCTATAGTCCTAGGTCGAATGTACGCCATCTGTGGTACCAAGCCGCAGATCCCTTCAGCCCCCAACGCACAACTCATCAAGTTCATTCTATGGTTTCAGAGTCCGATTGTAGGCCCTTGCTGTGGCCGGAGAGCGGGAGGTTAGCGTGGATGCAGTGGCAGTCTCAGAGTCCACATGCAGGGGCACGGGTTAGGGTGTAGTCAGGGTGGTCCTTATGGTCTTGTTTCTGTTATCTCTTGTTCCTGATGATCATGTGGTCCTCCCCTTGTGTATTTCTGGGCATCAATGGTTCCTGATCCCTTGCAGTATTTATTGGGCTCACGCTAGCAGAGGCAATCCAAGACTTTCTCTTTGGATTTCCCCTCTGCTAGGTGAGATTCCCTTCACGTGTATATTTCCCCTTATTTATATACCTTGGATTTCCTCTCTGCTAGGCCTGGTGTGACATCCGTCAGACTCCAAGGGTTGCCCTTACAATGAGTGACCATTGCAGGATCTAACCCTCCGAATAATTGTTACCTCACAAAAGAATGTCATATATTACAATACATAACATATTAGATTATGTGATATGAATAATACTTATTATTATTATTATTACATTTCAAAGACCCAAAATACAAAATATTGAATTGGATCATAAAAATTTAAGATACAGATAGGTGGGGATTATCATTTTACACTAGCCGGCACTAAAAGAGCTTACCTGAGGTGATAAACAACAATCTTTCAATATCCCGTTATCAATCAGGCACCAAAAGCGTGACATATTGAATTGTGACACAGGAAAACGTAAATTGCAACACGGAGAACATTGGATTATAGGTTTTGAGTCAAGATAATTATTTTTACAAAACCCAATATACTAATTGCAATTGGATATTTAAATTTTCTCAACAGCAAAATGGGGATTTGCAATATACACTAGCCAAGCTTAACCAAGCTTAACCAAGCTGAAGCGAGATTACCCGAGAAGAGATGTGACAATTTTTTTAATCCCATGTGGCAAATATGTGACCGTGCGATCAATCCTAGTGCTCAACCCTAAGTTGATGAGTAACCGTGAGAGACCAAATCGTAATGCGTGGGATTATCAGGGCTATCCTAAGGCCTCAGTGTAAAGACGGTTCCCCGAACTTCATTCTTTCCGGAACTGTAATGGAGAGTATCATAGTGTACACAAAGTATCATGGCTACGGATGCTATATATGCTATAATTGCTACTATAGCGTTTGACCACTTTCGTGATGCAGCGATCCTACAACAAATTCAATCTTACACGCCTTACATCTGAAAACAAGAATACTGAGAACAAGTTGTTCAGCCAGATCGTCAAGGACAATGGAATCATTGGTCGAGAAATAACAAACAGTGAGGCTTTAATCAAGCAATATGGGAAGGAACGAGATGCTTTACTTAACGGGGGCCAGAAACCTCAAGATAAAGCTCTGGAAGGTCTCGCAGAGAGCATGGGTATCCCGAAGGCTTTGCCCGACCCAACGTTAGCCCCGCCACCAGCCCAGAAGCCATTAGAGGATTTTTTCACACCGATTACCGTTGAACTGTCATCGTCTAGTGAGACGACGGCTACTCAGACAAGCGCTAGCACTTTTTCCGCAGGCGCTACCGCATCCTGGGGTATTGCAAGCGTCACTGGGACCCATGCCGGCCACTACTACCCCTCCTCCTCCTCCGCATCTGTGGATCGTTCTAAGACACATATGAGCGCGATGAAAGAGCTTGTCAGCTCCAACGTTAAAGTTTCCTTCGAGTGTATGCGCGTGGATATAACCAGACCCTGGCTTAGACCTGAATTGTTTTATGACAAAGACTTGGTTCCGGGGCCGGCATAAAGTGGGTTATAACTGAGACCTTTACTCTCAGTAAATTAACTTTATTTCAGAATTTCTCCAGGCTTCACACGACTCCGTGAATTAATGGAGAGTCAAGCGCCCAATGCACAGTCGGAATTAGCAATGTACAGCACTTTTCCCTTATACCCGACTGGTGAGAGAGGGCCGTCCATCGATCATTATCGAGACTTGCTCATTTTTTTTTTCTCTTCAAGCCTTTCTGGTCGCCTGCAATGTCGTTTTGGAAATCTCGGGGAGTACGTCTAGTCTCCAGACGTATATGAACTCCTCTAACACGTCTGTGAGCTTGAGTGTCGGCTACGGTCCATTCTCTGCCAATGCTAGCGGATCTCACAGTAGCAGCAACGCCGGTTCAAACTGCCAGACTACTGCATCTGGTTGCCGGTACGTTTACCTACACAGCAGGTCTTCAGCCAGAACTGACATGCAACTGTGTAGAATTGAGATTAAAGCTCCTCAGATTATTGGTTGGATATCGCAGATGGTACCAGCTTTGCCTCGTATATTTCAGCCAGCACAGCCTAATGATGTTGTTCCGACGACGCAAACCGGTGCATAACTGGGCGGACCGTATGTAGATATTTATGAAACTCTTTCTCGTATCTCAATATGCTATTTGCCTTCGGTCTCCGGCTCCTTTCATTATCATGCGTATGATACCCGGCTGAGATTACCTAGCTTAGAAATCTGACGACAATTTATTTGAACGATTGAGATATACATCGTGGAGAGGGTTGAATCCTCGCCTGATGAGTTGTATGGTGAGGAGAAGCCATCTGAGGGGGAGACGTACCGCTTTCTTGAGGAGAAACACGACGGCAAAATGTTACGGTACACGCGCTATAGTCGGTATATAGATCATATAATTCTAGCCGACCTTTGACCTGTTTTCTGATGGAGTACAAAATTTGACTTCATCGCAATTTGAATGAGACCTTGAGTGAGGGAGAAAAGCAAAGATTCTCGATTAAACTACAGCAGGGCAGTAACCCATTTTATAACAATTCAGCATAATTCGGCGCTCAACTTTGATCTAAAATAGTTTTGCGAAAAGCAATAGTTATGGACTCTGAAATACTCAGGAGTCTCCCACAGACGCTGATGTTTATATCTAAATGGTTTGGCCGGTGATCCATTAGCAAAGACAACTTAGACAAGTGGTGTTCCGTTTTACCGAAGCCGCTAAAGCTGTGTCATTTCACGGAGGATTTTTTTAAACTTAATAAAGAACGGAATTCGATCGAGGCTTTCAAAGGATGAAGAGCCAAGCATGAACATAGACATTTGTCAAAATAAACAACGGTCTGAAGCCCATAGCCCATTAATGCAGTTACACTGTTAATAATATTCCCTTTTGCATCTAACAGCTTTTGATGGTAAGAAAATGCTGGCTGATCAAGAGAATCTATGGAAAACAAATGCAGTTCAGTTACATCATTGATTTCAGTGGGATTGGCTGATCAAGAAAATCTATAGAAAACAAATGCAGTTCAGTTACATCGTTGATTTTAATGGGGGGTACCTGTCCATATCCCTGTCCTGCGCCGTACTATTAACCTCCATAATCCATCTAATCGAAAAATAGGTGATAATGTTCATGTTTTAGTATATATATAGCTTAATAAATTGGTATAGTGCTAGGCAGGCTATTCAAGCTATATAGCACTCAGCTAGTCGGTGCTCGACGATGTTGGTTATCTCGGCAAGTCATTGCTAGGCCTGCTATGACTGCCTTCTATTGGCGAACACACTAAAAACACTAAACGCGGTACAGCTACTATATAGGCTATATAGGGCTATGCCGCCCGTGTCAGCTTTCCTGATGAAGAGATCAGGGACCTAGCGATTTACTAATTAATACGGGGATTACAACAATTCGCCGACTCACCATGCGAGCTAAGCAATAGGCTTTACTTAAAGAACTCATAGATTCCACCATACAGACGTAAATTTCTGAGCTTCCTGAAGAGAACATTAGCAGGCAGATGAAACGGTAATTTCACATTGAATACACCTCAGCCTAAATGGCAGCTTTGTGCGTCTGTTTCATCCTGCCGAAGCATATAATATACACCCCTCCGTATAGCAGGCTTATCATTGCACAGATGAGTGATGGCAGGGCTGAGTACCGGATTAGTGGGTTAGCAGCAGCAGATTCAATTTAAAGTATGGTTAAGATGGCTCTAAATGTGAATAATTGAGTAACGGCAAGGGAAATATATACGATGCACTTACGTGAGGAGCAAAACGGAGACGACATTGCAAGTCTTCCATTCACGGAGGACAGAGTCTATGAAAGAGTCCCAGATCTTCTCAAGGTTCACGACGGAAGAATATAGTGGGTCAGATGCGACTACAGAATAACGTTGTCCTGAAGACTGGTATAAGGTAATATTGTTAGGTATCCCATCCGTAAGCCCATGTAATTTTTCGTCTATTTCTTCAGCCAACAGTTTCATTACATCCACGCCAAGATTTGTGTCATTGAATATCCTGGCTACCTGCGACCAGTACAGAGCAGGGATATGAAGCAACATATGCAGATAAATCTGCCTGGGGATTGTATCCAAAAGGAAGGCAGACATGTACGTCAACAGAGGAATATCCTCAGGAGGGCGAACAGACGGCATTACTAGTAGTGAGATTTACGAAGGTTTTGCGTCTCTATTACTGTAAGCAACAGATGCAGCAAAAGGATCGACTGCAAGATATGTATCGTCTACTCCCTGCGTTAATTGAATCTGATTCAGATTTTGATTCAATAATATCGTGACCAGAGACTAAATGCGAGAAATTTCGCCGATTATGTCTCGGTTCGAACGTTCCCGTCGTAGAACCTCGTCGAGATGGAACAATCTAAAGAGAGAGTTAAGAATGAATATTTAAGGCAATATTTCCTGGAATGGTCGGTCGTGTTGACGTCCGTTCCTGAAGAAGATAGTACGAATAGAACGCGAGGGCGGAAGTGGTATATTTTGTGGTGTGTATGATTATGAATGTGAATGTCTTCTTTTTTCCCTAGTTGGGGCGTGGGGTGGAAGACTCAAAGAAGAGCTACTCTCTAACTCGCTCGGGACATATCCTCTCGCCGGGCCTTGGTAGTACGTATCTCCTATTAACCTGCTTGATCTTGGCGGCAAACTATCGTAGATATCCGAGCGAATTGAAGCTGGCACAAAGCTGTCCCTCCGAGCCTCAGTGAGTATTTCCATTGGCGGCTGAACCACTCTGATGTTCGGAAGCGGTATGCCATGGTTGTTCCTTCTTTCAGCGATAGTAGGAGACGGTTCTCGCGAGTAATAACCATCCATAGGAACAGGCGATCCACGAACAAAACTGGTCCTTGACGCAATGAATAATTGGCGTCTGGACCAGAGTAACGCGAAGAAAATTGACCAGACTCCTCTTAGAAAGAATGCCGTGACTGGTTCATGATAGTGGGGTCGTCTTCGTAATAGACGGGTTACCTCAAAAAACGACCTGAATGCTTGTCTCTACACGAAAGGAACTTAACTGCAGTCTCATTACGACGCACTTAGGAGATAAATAATGTACAGAGTCTGATCTGGAGTGGAAGCTAACAGGGGACGCAGTGCGATACTGCGTTCCATAGTCGTAATCCTTCTCGTCAATAGCTACAGGACCCTCTAACACGAATTGAGAGCTATTGGAGGCTCGTACCTTGCCCGAATCACGCCTGATATGATGGCGCTTATAGATATGTGAAAATCAATTACAATGGTTGTATGATAGCTATCACAAACCTGTAATGAACTGGTGCGTGAGACGGACGAACGTGGTGAAGGTGTCTGTCGTAGGGAAGCACGTGGTATTTCTGGATTCGTCGTAACCTTCGTCAAACGTGGCCGGCTGGCATATACGTCCTCTGTTGAGGATGAAAACGCATGCCCATGCCCACGGGCCGTACCGTGCGACTCGCAACCTTACGTTTGTTGCCATGCTTAGGGTCTCGCAGGGTAGATGGAGGGGCAGCAGTGGAAGTAGGCACCTATAATAATAAACATAACGAGTCACTATCGCGAAAACAATGACAGTCGCAGTCTCACATTGAGCGAGGACATCCGGCTGTTCGTCCTCGTTCGAGTTGGTTGTTCAGGTGAAGCTGAGAATAAATAAAGTTACCAACTGAATATCGCTAGAAATACTATACATATATCCCCAGACATCGCAACCATTCGGTATAATGGGAGTCGGGAGAAGAGATGTCTCGTGGCGTTGTGAACGAGTAGATAAAAGGGGAAAGGTTGAAACTCTGCACGAGGGAAGCCAGGGGGGGAACGTGTCCGTGTCAAAATATTGATGGCACCTTCAAATTTGAACATAAATAGCTACGGTGGTTAAACGCAGCGTTCAACTCTGCTTCTGGCATGTGTCGTTTCAGCATGATCTTCGCGGTCTTTAATTGGAAGCTATACACGGACCATGAGAAATGCAAGGCCACAGGATAACAATAAACAATACTCTTATGAGATGTGTTTATAGTTTGATACCAGGATCCGCAAGAATTATATGTACTAATAAGACGTAAATCGATTTATTTTCAAGGAGATGATGCATGATATTTGTACTTGGCACCGCTCAAATCCAGGTGTCATGAACCCTCTGAACTGCTACTCATAAGTTGGAATTGTATTTGATAATGCAACTAAATAGGATGATTCTATGTCGAATTGAATAATGGATTGAAACCTTTCACGTTGTTAGCAAATAGACACATAGAAAATGAAACAATGTACCTAATACTCAAAATACTTCCGTATCCGCCGTAGTCTTATTCATATTACTAGCAGAATTGGGTACCCCATTCTGAGTCCCTTCACATGGAATAACTACTGGGTCAATCAGGCTGATTTTACTATGGATGGGTAGGTTTTGGCAAGGGGACCAGGGCCTGGTATACTTGTCAAGACCTGATCCCGTTATCAGCGTCAGACCTCCGATCTTGTATTCATCTTTGATTTCATTCGGACTCTGTAATGTTATTCATCTTTGATTTCTTTTATTGTTTTATGTTTTTGTTCATATTCTATTTGTCTTCGGACCTCCGACTTTACTTTCACTCTATTCATTCGTTCTTTACCTTTCAGATCTCCATTTTCCTTATCTCGCTTAATTCTCATCAATGCCAAGCATTGCTTATGATTTCACGTGTTTATGTCCCACATGACTTTTACGTTATATTCTCATCGGCCTCTGCTTTATGTTATCACCAGCCAACCACACTCATTCTTATTCTTTCCTTATCTGTTTCATCTCCGTGACCCTGACTGTTACTCCATTTATCTTCGGACTCCATTTAGTATAAATAGCCGCATTTGTATTATGATTCAGTAGTCAGAAATCCACTTCATTATTCTGTTAACTCATTCCGGTCTCCATCTGTCTATCTTTCCTCTGTTCTACTATACTTGGTCTCTGAGTTATCCTATTCCAACTTGTCTGTGACAACCATCAGACTCCGGTCCTTTGTTTGTCTGGACTTTATTCTGAAATAAGGACAATGCATACAGCTAAGGGCGCAACACATAAGTTGAAGCCAAGTCCTTTCAGTTCATATCATCCGGACTCCGAATTACTTACTTTGTTCTACTATATCTGGAGTCCGAAGTGACATCTAGATATCAGGATGTAACAATACTTGGAAGTGCAGGCTTCCAGAATGTGAGCTAAACCTACCTACACCCTTATACAACTTTTACCCTGCATCTATGCACCCATGGCCCACGGTGATGGGACCTTTGTTTCCCCCGTATTTTCCCTCTACACCTCCAACCGTGGGAACCCACACCTCCAGTTATAGCAGGTCCTTGTTCCCTCACTAAAACCTACCCATCCATAGTAAAATTGATCTGATTAGCCCAGTGGTTGTTCCATGGTGAAGGGACCCAGAATGGGGTACCCAATTCTGATAGTAATATGGATAGGTTGAGAGGAACATTTGGAAATCTGGTGTTAGCCACCACCTGGTACCCCCTCACTACCAGTACCAACTGCGTGCTGGGTACATCCTTGTCTTTGGGTTATCATGGTGGTGTGGTACTTCTCCCATGCAGTGGTCCTACCACTGCAGACTTACCTTTTGCCATGGTAGATCATACCCATCCACAGTACATATGTATGATACTGTTTATTAATGTTATATAGTTTACTATTAAAGGGGTACTATAATGAAGAGGCGGGGGTATAGAGGTACATCTGGAAGGAGCGTGTTGACCAGTACATGGTACCCCCTCACTGCAAGTATAAACTCCATCCAGAGTACATCCTTGCACTTAGGATATCGTGCCTGGGTGGTACTTCTCCACCACACCAGTCCAACTGCCACAGACTTACCTCCTGCCGTGCAGTGTATGCTGATTTGAAGGTACTATTGCCATGGTGGATCATATCCATCCATAGTACGTATGTATGATATTGTTTATTAATGTTATAGTTAGCAGTGCTTACTTTATGGTACATTGTAACAGTTGGGAAAGACCCCTTAATGGGACTCTGTACACTCCCATTAGCTGTCAGCCCAGAGGTATGCTGTCTGTATGGTAGGGAGTTAAGTGCACTTCACCATACCACTGGCTTCATGAGCGCAGGAAGGAAACGTAACATCTGCACACAGGAATAAAACAGATAAAGGTACACGAGGTATCAGCATTTATGACAGAGTGTACTTACTGTTAATGCATGCTAGTAAACAAGTGAGACATACATCTAGGCCTGAACAGATTATGGTACCTGTATGGATACAGAGTGCATAAAGTGAGGGAGACTATATCCACCACATGATCCCATAATATGTCTGAGTATGCAGGCAAGTGACACCTAACCGTACACCATGTGACAGGGCAAGTGCAGCAAAGGGTACCTCATCGATAGATACCACATAGCATCAACTAGTCACAGCCCAAATGTACCAATTAAGTATATTAGCCCTCCATCAGAACATTGAGCAACCTGCACAGAGGTATACTTATATCAGCACAGTCACCCTGCTTGGAGTACACCTATCATACCGCTAACGTATACTCTGAGGTACTACTCCAATCTGCAACATTAACACACTGACATACTGTTCCAATTCTCAAGATTAAATTCGGTAGGTAATTATTCACACGAAATATTATACATGGGGAATCAGCTCAAACCTCTGGAGCTATCTTGCTATTAACACACCACTGTTACCTCTGGGCTCCCATGGGTATACCATCCTTACAGTATACTGCTCACATGGTAACACCGTTCATATGTATATTTATATAGTGGGTATGGGGGGATAATGCTGCTGGCAACACATCTGATATACCTCTGGGGCTATCCCGCTATTAACACTCCACTATTTCCTCTGGACTCCCATGGGTATACCACCATTACAGTATACCACTCACACTGTAATACCATTCAGATGTACATTTATATAGTGGGTATGAGCCAATCTCTATTTCTGATGCCACTTTTCAAGTCATCTTACCAACCCACAAGGCTGATAGATTGTTTGAAGGAAATCGAGTCATCATCAAAAGCACTGCCCAAAATGATGATCCACTAACTCCTTTTAAATCTTATCTTGTGTCTCAAGACTCCCTCTTCCCTTACAAACCAGAACTATGGCTACAGGAAAATGGTTCAATCCCAACTTGAAGCTGGCTTATGTGTTGCCTGCATAAACATTTCCCTCCTGATTCTGGCATATCTGGACACACCATGCAAGTAGGAGGAGCCACAGCTCTATGGTGCAGGACGCTAAGACGCCACCTATTTTGGACAACTGCCAATTGGCTGGTCTGAAAAAAAAAAAAAAAAACGATTTTTGCTCTATTTTTTAATTAGGAAACCTCATGTTTAACATGCATTTTACACACTGCAGTATCCCTGTCCCCTCTTGTCTACCGTGGTCTTTCTCTTCAGCCTCTCTCACTTTTCAGCTTTAAGCAATGAATGGCAAATGAAAGAAGAACAACACCATGCAGCTCGCTGAGGCTCGTAAATCCAGGTGGAACAAACCATCAGCCAATCAGATCATTGAGATCAGTGACGGTACTGACAGTGATTCCAATGTCAAATGTACTGGGTGGCAAGGTGGCGTTTGTCATGTTCCCTCAGATTCAGAGGATTCAGATGAGGGATATATCACTATATTGGACAGTGATGGAGAGGAGGACTGTGATTTGGAATTTATCAGTGGGGAGGCAGTAATTGAGGGATTGCAAAGGGAATGGTGAATGAAGCAGGATCTGGAGCAGCTGGTGGCTCCAACAGTCACGGAAAAGCTGATGAAGGCTGGGACCTCCATTCAATGGGCTAAAGTGGAGTCAAACCGAACTGTGGGTTATAATGGACTCTCGGAAAGGACCAAATCTCGCCAGAATAAACAAGCCAGAGATAAGTCTGCCAGCGACAAAGTTATTCGTGAAAGGTGAGGAGAGTTTAATCGTTAATTTCTGTAATTTGACATTTATTTATTAGTGAACAAGCAGAACGAATCCGTTCTCATTTCACATTGAAACCCAAGTTACCAAAATTGGATCCACTGAGCACAGCAAATTCACCTGTTCAACATGCTGTTGTCCTGTCAACCAGCATCGATCTCACCAATGAGGATTCTAATTCGGATGGTGAAGGCTACTGTGGATATCTCTCAGAGCTGTCTGATGGTGACAGTGACTATGCATGGGAGGATGAAGAAGAGGATCTGCCTGGGGGATCCAATCCAATCAATCCTGCTTCATTGACATCTCTTGCTCCTTCAATCAATTTTCAAGTCTGTGCACCTCCACCACTGAAATGCCAGAAACTTGATCTTCCTGCCCGTGAAGCTCGTGTGAAAGCTAAAGAAGCAACAGTGTTGAAACAGCAGGAGGCTTGGGTTGCCATTCAGAAGCTTATCACATCAAAGAAGGATTTATTTGAGTCAGGACGCAACAGTCTGCAGGAATATTGAGCTTGTGCTATTGAGAACTGTTTGCAAATGATGGTGAAGAATGGCAGGAAATTAATGGACGCTTCAGAGAGGGCAGCTGAAAGCCAGGGATTTGCCAAAAATTGGGGTGGGAGAATGGTACGGTCATGGGTTAGACTGTGGATCAAATCTCGTGAGCTTCCCACTTCGAAACAGGGCCGTCATTCCAAGGTTTTCTCTCTTTTGGATGATCCACTTGTCTGCACCGAGCTGCGGACATACCTTTGTTCCAATAAGTGGTCAATGAATCTGAAGAAGCTGGTTGAATTCACCAAGAACAAGCTCCTCCCTGATGAAGCAAAGAGATACTTGCAGTGCATTGTCGAAACAGAAATGCCCAGTGGATTGAAGAAGTATCTTGAGCTTAAACTCTTTCCATGAATTCAAGTGAAGGTTTCGAAGGGTATATCACTCAGGATTGCTCGGCAGTGGCTTCACAAAAAGGGTTTCAAATATACTGCCCACAAGAAAGCTTTATACTTGGATGGACATGAACAAGAAGATGTAATTGCATACAGGCAAAGTGTCTTTATTCCATGCTTAAATGAACTTCAGCCTCAACTTGTGAAATACATTGTTGGTGATGTTGACAGACTTGTCGAGAAGCCTCTCATTCCTGGTGAGCCACACTTGGTCTTGGTTGCTCATGATGAAATGACAGCACAGGCACATGATGGAGTGATGATGTCCTGGGTCTGGCAGGGAGAACAACTGCTGAAGAAGAAAGGTGCTGGACGAGGACTCCACCAGTCAGATTTTATTTGCTCAACAGTTGGATGGCTAAAGGAGGCGAGTAAGACACTTGAGTATGGGAAAAACTATGATGTATTTTGGAATGGTGAATTATCTGTGAAGCAGGTGTGTACTGGTCTTGATTTGAATGCAGTATTTACTAACATATTTAATTACAGTTGAAGGAAGACTTTGCTCCAGCCTTTGAGAAGGCTCATGGAGCCGGGTATCAAGCCTTGGTTATGGTTGATAACTCACAGGGTCATTCAGCATACTCCGAAGATGCTCTGGTAGTTTCTCGGATGAATATGAACACTGGAGGGAAGCAGCTGAACATTCGGAATGGGTGGTTTATCAAGGACGGTGTTCAAGTTCCCCAAGAAATGAATTTCCCCCCCTCACATGCCACTCATCCTGGGCAACTGAAGGGAATGAAACAGATACTGCTTGAACGAGGGCTTTACTGGACTGGCTTGGTGATGCAGTGCAAGAAGAAGAAAGATGGGAGTGGTGGGAAGTGTAAGTCTGATGCCACATCCTGTTGTGCAAAGAGGATCCTGGAGCTTCAGCCAGACTTCAAAGAGCAAAAATCACTTGTTCAAGAAGTCATTGAGGAATGTGGCCATATTTGCATTTTCCTGCCCAAGTTCCACTGTGAGCTCAATTTTATTGAGTTTTTTTGGGGAGCAGTGAAGAAATATCTGTGCGAACACTGTGATTACACTTTCAAGACCTTACAGGAGAATATGCTGATGGCTCTGGCCTCTATTTCGTTGCAGATGATCCAGAAATGGGAACACAGGATGGACTGCTGGGTTGCACCTTATGATGTTGGGCTTGGGGTGAAGGAAGCTCAGAAGAAAGTCAGAGAATTCAGCTCCAAGAAGTATACCTCACACCGAAGGGTTCCGGAGACCTTAGCAGCACAATTCGGTTGATTCCCCAATTTTCCCTGATTTTTTTCTGATTTTTCCTGATTTTTTCTCGAGTTCTTTTGAATATATGATGTATTTTAGGACGGGCACCTAAGGTCATCCGCCAATTTGAAAATACAAAAAAAATTATCTCGGCCAGCATCGAGAGCTATTCCTCTGGTAGGATTGTTCTTATCATCCATTAGAACTATTCTACCAGAGGAATAGCCAATTGAAGTCTATGTGGGTGAGCACCAACTCTTGTACAAAAGTGGTGGTGACTTAGCGCCCTGCACCATAGCTGAAGCTGGCATCCCCCTCCACAAGTTTATATCTGAAAACACCCTCTTCTCCTTGCTGCTGCTGCATACCCTGTTCAACAATTGGAATTGATTTGGGTGACTATGAATGCTATAGTGCAATTCAAGTGAGGGATGTGGGATCTACAGACATATTATCAACCACTGGTGATTCAAATGACATAAGGACTCACCTGAGTTAACACATTCAATAACGAAATAATCGCACCACCCCAATATCCGTACGAATATCTCGTAATCACCATTGTTCGCATTCCTGTTTTAGGCCTTAATATTGCAATGAACGCAACACAGAAGCAGCCGCTGAAAATACCCATTAGGACCATAATTTTTATATACGATTGCTACGCACATGATTAGGAAGCCCAACATCGTTCCAATTGTATCAGCCAACGACAACGTAAAAATTTGCTGGTTCAGCATTCCTAGTGAGATGGTTGAAAGGACTGTGTTAGCTCTATCATCTTACGATTAGTTAGAATGCGAGGGTCGGAAGTAGTGATCTTAATACACGAGAATCACAGAAGAAGCAAACTAATACTCTGGAAAAGTATCCTTTTATCCTTCCAGTCATCAAAGAATGTAATCGTTAACGGGATGAAGTAGATGTTCTGTCTCAACACATATCCTCCAATCTACTTACCCGCTTTCCCACCATATTACATTGCCTCAACGGGGTATCGGTTGGATTGGCATCATATTTAAATGGCGAGTATGTTTATAACACAAAAGTTGATTTAACATTGAGGTTTCACAAAATATGGTGCCAAGCGCTCCCTATTTACACTGACGAACGCTGCACCGCACGCCATTAGCTCGCGCGCCAACCAATAGGAGATGTCCCGGAGCTAAAAGCATTACGGCAAGGCGGCGAGCCCACGTCTGCATTGCACGGTAGAATCAGCGCGCAAGCATCGACACTCGAAGTATCCAAAATGAACATGGTAGTTGATTGTAGGAGCATATGGGGGGTAGCATCGATCGTTGACAGGATCAAACTCATTGGGAGCTCGCTGCGGCCAGTAATAGTTATAACAAGAGCACAAATGAGAGTATACTGCCCGAGATCACCACAGGGAATGGCAAATGCTCAAGCTTTTGAATCACCATTCTCATTGAAAGAATGAGATAGCCCTTTCCATGACTTGTATTGAGAAAGCTATTTCAGGCTGATCTATATATCCGCTGCTATCATTGAACCGCGTGAGACACCGTCTCCCGCAATGGATCCTCCCTTCCTCCATCCTTATAGAAGCCCAGTATGCCCCTTCATATGTCTGTTCGACCATTCTGACAAATGCTCACCTCACGTAGTTCTATCCTTCACTTGCCATCCTCATCCTCACAGTATCCACTTGGTTCTTCCCTGACCAAGACTGCGGAAATGAAGACTTACGCGGTTAGTACACCTGTATTCTCATTTGGAACTGAGTACTTATGACTTGAACGAAGAGGTCCTAAGCTGCCCTAGCACTGTTTGGATCTGGGAGTCGGCAATCATACATGTAGCGATCATTTTTTACGTTGTAAAGAGACAGCAGTTAGTACTCTCCTCTCCATTTTTGGTCAAACTTGGATGTCGATCTCACTCCGTGGCACGTATAGAATAATAGACATATTAGATCTTGAGCAGAGCAAACCACCCGCTATTGAAAAAATCATTGCACATATTCTCTGGTTCATGCTTGCTCTAATTAGTTCCAAGGGTATTGTGGACCAGATAGTACGTCATCTCAACCCATTTTCAAACTGAATATTGCCACTGAAATTCACTTGTTTAGATGCAGACATCTCCCTTCCCTAGCAAGCTTTCCCTGTTCGCACAAGCCCGAAAACTTATATTTTTGTTGGCCAACTGTCTTGGTATAATTGCCTACGATCTGGATGTTATGATATTGACGGAAGCGTACGAGCATTATCGTCGTGTCGTTCGGCCATGGGCTGAGGTGCATCATGAAAAGAGAACAGCGGAAGGGAACAAGAGGGAATGGAATGGGTATGGGTCATGTAATGTGTAGAGCCTGGCGTTTTGGCTCTTTTGCAGGGTCACTCAATAGTCACATTCATTGGTCAGATAAAGTCATTAGGTATAAAACAAGTTATCCAGGTGGTGGCGTTTTGTGGACGATAGATGGATCAATGCAGTAGGTTTTAACCTACTGTGTAGACTTTAAGTTGTGTTCACAGTTTATTCATTAATTGGAGTTAAAGTTGCAGGGATCCAATGGATTTAAAGCTGGGTACAGTCTATCATGGCACGTAGGCTGATAACGGTTAAACAGATATGTGTATGTTCCGGATTATGAGGCAGATATGATGAAGAAGTCAACAGGTATATGATATGACGACTGCGTGGAGAAGAGTTTGATAGGTATCGATTGAATATATGGCATTTTTTTGTGAATCTCCCCTAGGAACGATTATCTGCGTATGGCAGACGCAGCCCACGAGCTTACCACGTCGCGCATGCAGACTGACTCAAGCAATGACACTGTACTACGATTGTACGACATATCGATGTCGATGTGCTTGATGCTGATACGCTTTACCTGAAGGTAGCGTTACTGGCGACAGGATTAAACTGTTGTGCTGGAGGACGCCTCGCTACCTCACATCGCACACAGTAGACCATCGCACCTATCCATACCGTACGTCAAATAAAGATTACTTTATACACCAGTTACCATCTATCCTACCCGCAACAGTACACTATAAAGCAACCAGATCCACCTTACATACAAGACACCAAAACACATGCCCCTCGTCCACGACGTCGATGCCTGGTGGGTTCTGACAATGGCAAGCTTGTCTTCGGCGACTCGAGTTCGTGGATCTTCGACTGCGCCTCCGACATATCCAGCTCGAGCTGCTGCCTCTTGTCGGCTAGCATCTCCTCGGATAGCAGCTGTGGCGCTAGTCTTCTTCTTGGATTTCAGTTCACGTTCATGTTTCGATGGTGACATAGGAGTTTGAGGTTGCGAGCCCGACCTTTGTGCAGGCGCACAACCTCGTACTCCTGGATCGTGAGCTGGGCACGCATCACCCCAATCTCACGGTTGGCGTGAGGTCATCGAAGGCCTTCTTCATGTCGTCGCGTTCTTGAGTTGCTTTGGAGGCGTGCTGGAGAGGAACAAGCAGCAAATCAATATCAGCATAGACATAAGGAAAGCAACCAGGAACAAAAGTACAGGCAAACCGCCACCACGCAGAACAAGGCGCAAATCTCAAAGATCCCAGCAACACGCATGTTAGTAAAAAAGTCGACAACGCGCATAACTCTAGCACAATCCTAATCTCTGCCCATAACTCAATCCAAAACACACGGATGACAGCCATCACGCGAGACCACGCGCATAAATCCATCCGCAAGGAGCATAGCGCAATCCTAGAAGCGCATAGGTCCGTTCATTACGAGCATGACCCCACTCACAACGCTGATAACCCCACCACCATTGTAAACAACTGCACCTCCACTATGTATAGCACATCTCAAACCGCACAAAGAGAAAACAAAACAGAATAAAAATACCATACATATGCTTCATCTTCCCTATCTGCACCTCCCTCTGCCCTGGCTCACTTTGAGGCTCCGCTCTATCGCCGTAGTCGAGTTCTTGGTTTGCGCCAGCAGCTTGTCTTGTCTTGCTGCTGCAGTGCTGCCGGAGTGTGTTGCAGGTCTGGGTGAGTCAGAGAGCGTGATGTCCTAAAGTGTAACGAACATAGCACGTTAGCAGGGTGCATGTGCAGAGAGATGGAGTAGGGAGGATAACGATGGAGATGGGAAAATGCGGATGGGATTGTGGGCAGTGATGATGAGACGTGGTGAAGTGGGAAGAGCGATTAAAGCATACCTTCAACCGGGCACTTTCGGTCGCCCCCTCTCTGCTGGGAGCGCTTTCGCCTTCTCAAGTGCGGTGCATTCTGCGAGTCGAGGTGCGTTAGCATGAGGTTGATAGAATGCATGTAAGAGGAAACGGAAACAACGACGCGATGGAAATTGTCGCAAAAATCCTTTCTGCCCGATCAGGCCTAGTGACCTGGTCGGTCCTGGCCAGGTCGAATCAGGTCAGGGGTGTCACTGACTATGCTCGGTCAGGACACACTCAGGTCGTTAGGGTGCTCCAAAAATCGATTGTATTTTATTTCTATAGCAAATGAACTTATAGCATAGTTCGGATTGGGAAAGCCACTCCTGTAAAAAAAACGAAGGAATGCATCGCCATCAACCAACACTAGTGACACACTATTATTTCTGATTGAGGAATTTCAAAGGAAATTCATCACCGGACCCACCTTCTGTATTATTTCTTTGGGAGTGATATGTACAGGAGAACAAGTAAATTATTATCCTGTTCATGTAATAATAGGTAAGCAAAATAATGGTTTGTTTAAAACTATAACTGCATAGACAACTATGAAATATTTATAATTTAAATAGGAGGAAGCCTTGTGGAAATACAGACATTATCTGTAGTTTTCAAGTAAGAATAAGATATTTCTTTTCAGAGATTTCCTCAGGGTAAAGGAAGCTGAAATCTTTGTGAAAAGTATATTTTCTGTTTCAATATCTGGTATGAGAATGTCTCCTGAATGTTAAAATATTAACATGATTTTTTGGTGCTACAGAATGCAGAGAATAATTTGCATATCATGTGCATGTCCTACAAGCATTTCCACTGGCAGAAATTCAGGGTTCCCACACCGGCTAATTTAGCCTAAACTTAGCCTAAAAGTTTAGCAGGCTTTTCCAGATCTTTTCCTAACCTTTTCCTTCAATTTAGAAAATCAGCATTTAACTTTGATTAAATGCGGAAAGTCTGTTAAGAGAAATGCATTGGAAAGTTAGCTTATGGCACAGCTTTCTTGTCAATTATCTCAAGGCACAATGATGTCTTTCTTTTGGTTTTTGAATTAATTTGTGGTTCTTAGAAAGTACTTTTTGCCATAGTTTTATTGGGCCAAGTGTAAAGATTTCTCACAGATAAATGTTATACTTTCTATTTCTTAACAGGAGCATAGAAAGATCAGATTAAGCTCAATTTCCTCTCCATTAATAGTTTCATTTAAGGTTCATTTATACATAATTGAATAGTTAAGGGTAGTTGGATTTTTGAGGGATTGACAGCTTCAGGAATGTAATAGCTAACAGGTAGGATTTATCTAGGATATCAGGCCCACTATATGAACAAATAATTGACACTATCCATCCAGTTTCATCAGGCAGAAAGCCAGGTCCAGTGAACATTTTTCTATGGATTTCTACAAGGTGAAATAAAAGGATGTCTCCAGTGCAAATCGTTAAGATAGTAACGCTTGTTGGTCCCGTTGAAAGTCGGAATAAAATGGCAGCCCCAAATCAAGTATTTGAGTAGAAAGGCATCACATTCTTTCTCTTCATATACAGTACACCCATCCCATTTGGTTTTCGGTTTCCACGAGCAAGGGCGTAGCAGCCGAATAAATGTGATGTCATGTCAAACTTTTGCGCACCCATAATAGGAAAAAAGAGCAAGTATTTTGCCAAACGTGACAGGATTGGTATTTATAAGCACGCAATCATATCGGGGCTGTTCATAGAAGTCTGGATTGCATCGAAGGATGTCGTTTTCTCTTGCCAATCTTCAGTGGATCTGTAGCGAAGATATAAACATTGATATGGTCTAATCTAACCCTGTGTAAATATCAAGTAATGGAATGTATAGTTAGAATGACTTACTTCGAGTGGCTCGGACGGCTTCTCCCCAGCATTGATGTGTTCGGATAGGAAAGATAATAACTTCTTTTCAAATCGTCGAAACCCTTTTCTTTCAGCATGCTCGAGCTCATAAATTCTCGCTGAAATGGAGCTCAGAAGGGACCCGAGTGACCAGTGATCCTTCGAGGCAACGGGCGTCGGGCATTCATCTCCGTCCGTAATGTTTTGTTCCTGTAACAATTCCTTCATTAATTTGTTATGGATATCGACTGCGGTTCTAATTCGCGCAATTGCTTCTTGATTCTCATCTATTCGAGTCATCTATAGCTGAAGATAAGTCTGCTGATCAATATTCAATTCGGTGCTGTACTCACCTGGGCTTCCGTATTCTTGAAATTTGTCTGGTCATATGCTTGCTGTACCTCTTGCTGGAATCCTTCCCCTGGTCGTGTAGTATGGTTTAATGTTGATCCTTTCGCCTGAAGATCTTCAGGTAGATGTAGTAATGTGTGGTGTTTCGGATAATTGTAGTTTTTTATCAAGATCCGACGATAGACACTATAAATTAGAGAGATAAGCCGTCACATTGAGCTAATATTCGACGTAGAAAAAAGCATACCGAACAAATCATCTCATATTTCGACAAACATTTCTCTAAATACTCAATTTGTTCATCACTGACATGATTCAATGAGGCAATTGTTCGAATAATGCCACAGAGTCGAATGGCATGAACCACAACAGAATCCCTTGGTAAGATATCAACTATGCAAGGGAGTATAGACTAGGCGGCAATCAGTACTTATTTTTATTTTTATATTACATTGGCCAATTCATACCTTGAGAATGTCTCTATACCCATTACCATCAGCGAAATCAATGGCAGTGACTTTTTAGTAATGCTTTAGCCCTCTCCAGCTAGGCACTTGGCTCATGCTACGAGAGTTCAGATATAGAAATGTTTGCTATTGCAATTAGCATTACTTACTTTCGAGTTAACTGGGCCTTCTGCGGCTCCGTGAGATGGTCCCGAAAGAATGGCCATTGATGCTTCCCCCATTCGCCAAAATCAAATGCATGCAGCATATCATAAGAATAAGCGAGGTAGTGATCTGAGTTCCCAAAACGCATTCTTACGGTGTATAAGGCAAGATCCTCAGAATGTTTCCGACTTACTTTTATCGTATTACTGGTGCTAGACGTGCCAATGTTAACGTTCCTTGAAGAAATCGGCGCTGCTGGGCGTAACGCAGGATGTACAAAAACATCATATTGAGGCCACTTCTAGAGTAGCGACTGTGTCAACACTATAGCAGATGTGAGAACAATACAAAATCTGCTCACAATAGGAAATGCTGGCTTGGGCCCCTTTCCCCTCCCCCTCTCATTCCCACACCCCTGCCCAGAAACTGACTCCTCAACAATTTCTTCTTTATTCATCATTGCGCTAGAGATTGTGGATTTGAACAAAGATAATCGGCGAGGTCGCTCAACGATGACATTGCACCTCCAATCTATAAAGAGAACCCTTGTTTTCAGTGGAGCAAGCCCCACTACTCCACGGGCGCCTGTCGTTTAGCATATAAGCCTCGCAGTTGTTGGCGTGAATCGCCCCACCTCTTTCCCCCTGACCAACATCGGATATTGTACTTCAGGTAAGCTAGGTTCAAAGTGATATGACTGCCTCTCTCTGAACCTTCAAAGCTTCATTACGCAGGGATTTACTTGGACTGCCTAACCTGAGGTGTCTGAGGTGCGTTCAGAGCTGCGTTATTTTACTTATTCGTTGTTTGACAAATCTGTCAGTTCATATGGCGTCTCTTGTTTCCACTGGCGATAGCATGACTTTGACAGGAGTTGGATAGGGTCAAGCAGTTGGATATCAAGTGTAATGGCGAGGGGAATGGACGTTGTAGTATTTACAAAATGTACTTAGACTTCTGAATAAACATTTAGTTTACTGTATTTCGGTGTGTTGAGTGGCGAGTGACCGAAATTTTAATGTTTTTAATTTTAATTTTTTTGGCTACCCTGGCTGCAGCCAGATGGGTCGATTATGTTGTTTTTCGCCTACTACTACGACTAGGCGGACAGTGCGCTTATTAGGCCGATCAGGTTCTTGACACTGATCGGCCAACTATGCATATCCGCCATAGCCAACTGATTTGGCCAAATCAGCTTCGGCCAGGTCGCAAAGATTTTTGCGACAAAGATGAAGGAAAATGAGAGGGAGGCGTAAAACGAAGGAGCGAACGGAGGAAGAAACAGAACTCACTCTCCAACTCCTCATATCCATCCAGCTGCCGGCTCAAGCTCACTATCTCCTCCACGAGCAGGTTGATCGGCTGCGGTTGATCTTTACCTGTGTTGTTAGTGGCTCTAACTCTTCCACCTATGCGCGTAACAGCTCAAGTTTCTCCATCTGGCTCCGCAGGATATCAAGTTCAGCAACTTGCGCGAGTAACGTATCCACCTCAGCAACCTCCATCCTCAGCGCCCCCATCTCTTGCACCTGGCTCCTTAACTTTTCCACCTCAGCAGCCTTGTCCTCCGCGGGGCGCAGCCATGTGCTTAAGCCCGCCTTCGCGTCCTTGAGAGAGTCAGTCATGTGGTTCTGATGGTCGAATTGGGTCTTCAGCGCATTCAAGTCTAACATCAGCATGAATAATGTATTTGTACAAGAAAACATTTTGAAACCACAATGTATCACAGAAATATAGTAGCAGAAGCAGACACCACTTTTACTCTGACCTATGTCCTTGGAACTTGTTCATTAAGAAAGTGAAGGGTTGGGAATGGTAGAGCATGAACGTTCCAAAATCGAAGCTCGTCAAAGCGAGGTCAAAGTTTGCAAACTCGATTGGATTCTTCTTCTGTATTCATGCGCTGTCACCAAACTTCAAAAGATGAAGAATCATATATACCATATTAAATACGACGGCCAACATTCCCACTATAGCGATTATCGAGATGGCCATGCTCTCTGCACCATGGGCATCACTTACGTCACTGATACTGAGCTGTAACAAGGATGGGAATATTATAGTCAAAGGTACAATGTGTTTGATATAAACACCACTAACGAGACAGACAAAAAACCCTAAGGTGTGCCATGTATAGTCCCAGGTGGTATTCGAGGTTTGCGGATAGTCTGAGATAGCTAGAATGAAACTTCAAGATTAGTACACCCCATGTCGGAGCCTCTAGTAAAGGTAATGTGTGACGCCAAGGCAATGATAAGGGAAACTGACGTAGGAAAGCGCGACCATTTGTTTCCGATCTTATGAAGAGCTTGTATGACAATGTCCCGAAGTCCCCAAACTAAAACTAGAATGTTTATTGTCAGTAGATCTAGGAAAGACAGCGTAATTAAAGAACATACCGGACGGATTTGAACGCCACCAACGGGGGCCATGGTTTCCACCACCACCTTCAATATCTGGTTCTGTTAGAGCTAGATCACGCCACGGTGAGATTGAAATGTTAAGTATGAAGAGGAAAGAGCAAGGCACGCACCTGCATTCTCGGTGGAACCTTCAGTTGTCTGACCCACGCTAGGTTCTCCTTCAGCACGAATGGTGGCGGCGGGGGTATTATTGGCAGGGGTGGATACGTCGGTATGACTGGGGATGGGTGATAATCCTGGGTTCGGCTCAATGAGAGTTGCTTTGGTACGTGAGGGAAAAAGGAGTGCTTTCAAGAAAATCGAAAATGTGATAATGCATTGCTGTGGAAAGGCACGAGTGTCAGGCTCTCAACGCAATCAGAGGCATGTTATATAACATACTGCCACAGCAGCTACAAGCTGTTTTTTCATGTCTGGGAGGATTGAGCGAGAGGAAAAAGGAGGGCAACTCTTGTTAAGGAAAGAGTTTCCGACGGTATTTTTCTATGAAGTTTCACGTCGGCTGACAAGGCGCCCACTGCATTAGGCAAATACACTACCCCCAATGGACTCGCCCAGTTCCCGGTTCATAGGGCATTGAATATTCAAAATTCTGACGATTTGAACTGTTCTGATTAAAGTATGCTTCTGAATAATGACGGGGTTACATTGCTTCTTCAAAAACTATAACAAAAGGGTAACAGAACGTATGCGAATGACTGGGAAGAGAAACCAAAGGAAGGACTGCGCATACAAATGTGATGAGGGGTCGTTCTGCATAAATTATGTGGATTCACAGGATCAATTTTACGGTGGGTGAAAGTTGCGAATTAAGATGTTATTGACCAAGGGTGCGTTCCTCTTCCATTTGAAAACCCAAAACAACTTAATTTAAATCTTAGAAATATTTTCCATTCATCCGATCCTATATTTCCCACATCATGGAAGCAAGAGTTTTGGATACGTCTTCCAATCATTCGAATATTATTCAGAAAAGTAGTGGGCTCTGTCGTTTATATCGAAGAACAGTCAAGCTATAATCTTACAGCTTCGAAGTCCAAAACTCACCAATACCCAAGAAATAATTTTAGACTCAAATCCCCCGCCGCCACCCCCTAAAGCAGAACACAGCCTTGTCATTAAGACATTAAGACGACTGAGCAGCAAGGCCATTCGAATGTCTGCTCTGAATCGGCAAAATTTTATAAACAAATACGTAGATCTCCATATGCAACTACTCGTCGTTCCTCGATCCGACTTTAGTCGAGTTCCATCACTGCCAGTCAGCTCGTTCAAGTCGTGGCTTCGCTCAGGGTGGTAAGATAGGATAAGATAATTCCCATCGCATTTTGGAACTCGATCTCGATCTGTGGCGAATGTTAACGTTGGCAGAAAGATGAGTAGGGTAGGATCGGGACGCACCATTTCGATAAATATGTATCGGCAGGATACACGGTGCAAGTCTGGAGCCTATATAGGATCCTCAACGACAGCGAAATGGGAGCGAAGAAAGACGAACGTACCATTAATAGCCTCATTTCGGCGATACAGTGTCAGAACACCATCAGCGACACCATCCCCATAAATGCGATAAAAGGAAAGTACACTTCATGGCAGTACCACATGGATTCTCTACTCTGCGCTGAAGACATGGTGGAAAACACAGCAGCGTGTCGACGACGTCGTGGCTAGAGATAAGGAGCCTTTGTCACCGTGCGATCACGTCACACTGCGTCACACCAATTGATCAGCGCCCATCAGCCAATAAGGATCGCTACGATCTGAAAGCACGTGGATCCACCTTACTCCTCTTGTCCCCGCGATGGACCTCCCAGAGGATGTCTGGCTCTATCTCGCAAGTCACTATCTTTCCAAACAGGATATTTTTCATCTATCAAGCACAAATAAACGCCTCCGCTCTTATCTCCTCCACTTTCTCTTCCGGATCTTCCGTAGCCCTGACGACTGCGCCGACCAATACGACTCTATTCCCCTAGATATCCCAAGCATGATCCAATTCCTTACATCCAACTCAGAGATCCCCAAACATATTCGACACGTATCTTTCTTCGACTGGCGCATCTTCCTTGACACAAAGTCCCCCGATGCGTTCCTCCGTACTTACCTCATCTCTCTCATAACTTATTCCGCGCAGAGATCCTTATGTTGCCCAAAAAAATTAGTGTTACCCTCCCTCTCTTCCTCGACGATCTCCCCAATCTAAAATACATCTCGTTTATAAAATCGTGCAGGATAATCCTAAGCCGCACCTCCCCTTTGCATTCCCCGCCAGAACCATCTTCCTTGAATACGCATACGAAAAAACTGAGTCCTCAAACTTTTTCACATTATTTAACATCCCTACATTATCCGATTACAGCGGCAACTCACCTACTCACATTGGTAGCGAGACATTCCAAGCCTCTAAATTCGCGCATCTTTTCCACTTAGATCCTTTCAGATGGCTATCGAGAGGATCCTTGCGCACAGAGCTTATTCGCGGAATCAACGTCATTCTCGCTGCAAACGTAAACATATCGGGTATCCAGCATTTCTCGATTTACACCTATCATGAATCCACATTCCTCTTTGTACTTCCCTCCAACTCCCTCCCCCATCTCCGCATATTTCACGGCACCGCGCACACATTGAAACACCTACAGACTTCACCCCACCTTCGCACCGTCAACCTCATCGATGTGGAAGAAAACGACCTTATGCAGGTTATTCCCTTACTACCATCGCACCTCACAATACACATAACTGAGCTCGCTTTCACCCACCTCTCTAACTTCTCACAAACCCTCCTTAATTTAATCGCAACCACCTTTCCGAATTTGGTGACTTTCACATTTAAGGCGATTGAGAATCCCAATCAGGTATAATTCTTACCATATGTATAACGGATGCACATTTATTCTGTTCTGTAGTCCCCATTCGTCGAAAGTCTCAAAGCAGTTTCCGCATTCAAACCCTTCCAATGGCTTACCCTATATCTAAATAGGTACTCCCCTATGCATAACATCCTACTGTCTGAAGTAGCTGATCAAGATAGGACATATCGTCCGTCGGGATACTTCAAGAGGTGACGATTACATGCCTTACGGACGAGAATATACCATCATTAAGCCGTCCTCAGCGACCTTCTTAGCAAAGGTATCCCATGTTTGAATCTCACGGTAGTTATGTGAAGTTGTCAATGTCGGTACACCCCGCCATTTGAAGGGGTTAACGTCCACCAGTTGTGAGAGTCAGAAACTCCCGGAAGCCTGAAAGGTATCTGAAGCCATGTATGCGGATGCTTAAAGGCTCGCCGACGGTGATGGTCATTTCGTCTTTCAGTCGTGCTCTTCTCGGGCGTCGTGACGGTCGTGCTCAGCGTCGTCGGGTGCGCAAAGGCAGAGGCGAAGATCCCACCGCGGATTTCGTGCATGGTGGCGTAGAAGAAGGGGACGTTGTCCATGTAGGGGAGGACGACAGATTCTTGGATCTAGAGCACATCGTTAGCGAGGTATAATGGAGGATGGATGTAGATGCGAATGCACGATCTCCTTGAGCTTGGACTCGGTGGCGGAGAGGACCATGCCCCAGCGGATTTGGCGGTCGGAGGCGACGGGCTCAATAGCGATGTCCGTTTGGGGCGTCGTCGTGAAGGCGTACCACATGCGGTTTGAGGGCGGCTTCTTGACCTGCAGAAAGTTAGTTACGTTTGCTAAGGCGGAGATTGTGATGCGCATCTCGTCGCCTGGGTGTGGGTGGTACGCAATGTCGACGCCGATACTGGCTTCGAGAGGACAGGCGCGGTGGAGCCGGCGGAGAAGGAGCGGACGACAACGGACTTGAGGAACGAGGGCGTCTTGACCTGTGATGTACGTTAGCTACGAGTGGATAGATGTTCTTTGTGCACAACTTCGAGAGCTTCTTCATGAGCCGACCGATGACCCAGCCTTCGACGGTGGTGGTGCCCTTTACGCCGATGATCGCGTTCAGCCAGCGGGTCGGAATCAAGTCGGGCATCGCGTCCAGCGACTCGATGAGCGACGCGTGTGCCTCGTGGTGATACAGCGGCGGCGTGTTGTGCTGCGCGGTGACGAGGGCGAGGTACCAGTCTTCCATCACCGTCACCAGCTTGAAGAAGATGAACCAGGGCCCGGACTCGGACGTGGACTCGTCGTCGTCGTCCGCGCTATTTCTACGCTCCCGTATCACGAGGGCGTTCCGCTTGGCGAACAGCTCGCCGTCGAGGAGACCCTTCTCCGGATAGACCTTGACGTCGTAGCTGCGCACGTCGATGCCGGCTGCGCATTCCTGCATCGCCTCGTCTTCGTAGAGGTAGAGGATGCTGGCCTTCAGCACGGCGAGGTACGAGTCTTCAGTGCGCCGGGTGTTGGAGCCTCGCGAGTCTAGTAGGCCCCGGACAATAGACATGTATGTTTGCGGAGTGGCCTCGAAGGTGCGGCGGACGGTGAGCCAGTGGCTCGACGGCGGGTGTCGACGCCTGCAGGCGGGGACGTTGGACGGGCTGCTCGGTGTAGTAGAAGCAGGCGAGTACGCAGATTATAGATAGAGGAATGAAGGTAAGTCCTCCGAGGACGTAGCCTAGCAGAAGAGTGAACGACGCTAGCTCATGACGTAACAAACACGTACTTCTCGTCAATTCCTTCTCCGACCAATCACAACGTTGTGCGTCTAACAGCCACGTTGCGTGGCTGGGCCCACGTTCCATTCGCAGATCAAACATTTAACTTCACTTTCGTTGCTACATGTCCTACGTATAGCCTTTCATTTCTACTTTCCTCATCGCCATTGCTAAATAATCAATTAAGCCATGCTCGACGGATGTAAACCCCTTAACATCTTAGGGGTGGCTCAACTCCTAAATTGGCATTCCATCTGTTCTCCTCAAGAGGAAGGTATTGCGTCTCTTTTAAAAATGCGGACCAAATCAGACAACTTATGGCTGCTGCGTACCTCGAACCTAATACATGCTATCTATCAGAACCTCGATTCGCTCAAGAGAAAATGATCAATATTAAAACAAATTCGATGTCACTGCTTCGGGTGTATGCTCTCGAAAGTAGGATCTTCGTTTCATAAATCCGTATTATATTATGCATTTGAAGTTGTGAGCATGGCGCTCCAGCAAGCAAATGTAATCTACCTTTTAATTAATCACCCTCCATGGACGATAGTGCACAAACCCCGTTCGGAGCGCAGGAATGCTTAGTTTCCCTTTGTATTAGTTCGATGATAGTAAGTATCCTTTTTCCGAACGGATTATTCCCCGAGATTAGTATTGCTAGTTTTTCGCTTCATGCTCCAAGACCACAGTCGAACATACGCACCAAACGCGAGGAAGCCTCTATTTGGATAAGCATCCTCTTTAAATTTATTCAACCTGGGTTCAATGGTCTGCTGATAACCGAATTGGAGTACAGGAATGCTTGTGGTGGGTGAATGGTCCAGAGCAAATGTAATCGACAGCAATTATTCATCAGGTATATGGGCGACAAGACAGTTGGCAAACCGCAGCCGCATCTTCACACATGAGCGACTTTCTAGAAGTCATTCTAGCGAGAGCTCAATCCGATTTATTTTCTTTCTCGGGCTATTTATTCCCTCTCCTCGTATTCAGTATCGGAAGTTCTGACCCACTTAAAGGAACACCAGGATATCTTGACGAAGTTCCTGGAAGGCAAAAAACAAGCTCTCAGGCTCTTTCATGAAACTCTTGAAGAATGCTTTTGAGGATATCGGGAATCGCATTTGTTGTACGGACGATTGAGGGAAAATCGTCGTCTAAACTATGAAAGGAGGCGTAATCGGTCCGGCTTGGCAAGATCCATGTAACGCAATTCTCGTGGTAGAAGATTATATGGATGAATGTTGCTCGTTTTGCGCGCCATGTAGAGGGCTCTTGAAGGGAGAGATATATCCTGACCGTTTCAGTATAGCAGTCAGCTTCCAGCGACCTCCGCGTTGGCTTCATCTTCGCAGCCTTGAAACCGTTCTAAGTGACCATATTGTTCTCAACATTAAAATGTGCGAGCACTTTTAGTAATTTTCCAGTGATCAGATAAACCACCGATCGCTGGCTATCTCTAAAAAAACGCGCTATCCTCTTTACGCTCGCTGTAAACCTCAATGAACTCCACTGAAGCTTACCAAACAACGTCGAGGAAGTTTCGAAATGACGGCCGTATCAGGAAGTAGAGCTGTGAGTGTGACCGCGCGAAATCCGGCTCTTTCTGACTGTCGGATTAGGGTGAAACTCAAAGCTCCTACTCTTCGCGACCTCATTGCTGAAGATCCTGACGGAAAGTGGCCTGAACAAGAACACGGGAAGTTCTACAAGAGCCGAGCACCCCCGATTTCCATCCTTATATCCATTCTACTCAATGCATGCAACGGATACACGTATGACGCGTCCCGATTCACGCGCATCATCGAGGCTTGTCAGACTGGCAGCAGGTCCTCAAAGAATCCGGCTACGCGTCGGGCGACAGGTATCAAGGAGCAAAGAATACAGAAGGTGATTCAGAATGGGACTATGAAGTAATCGGGGTTGGTTCAGAAGGTTCAGGCCAAGGAACTCGACATCGCGAAGCCTGCCGAGGCTATGTCGACCTTGTTTCCTTCTGAACTATCTTTTGGCAAACTGATAAGGCTTGTATTTAGTTAACCGTTGAAAGGTTGAATGAAGTTCAGGTGTGTTTCGTATTCTCAGTGCTGTTGCAGAAGGTACAAAGTTTAAGTAATGGCCATAGTTCTATTCTCATTCAGTACTAGCATCACCGAGATGGCGCCACCGACGTTGTGCTCAATTCAGTGTCGCAGGATGTGCCAGTAATGGCTGAAAGTCAGCATTCTACACAAGCACCCTCTGGCGATAGTGAAGAAGTTTCCCCAACTGTTGTAAAGGATGGGTTCTCACCTCCGGAGGAGGTTCACAACGGTATGTGATTTTACCGTCCCTCCACTGCTAACCTGGACCTATCAAGCTATGCAAATATTAAACTTGGTTTCTTGCTGTGAAGTAAAGCTAATAGTACACCTACCTTGTTAGAATACCGACTGAATTAAGCTCTTTTCGCAAAAAGTATTGATCGAAGGATAATGTCTTTTCCTGTAATCGCAGTGATCAATAGATTTACGAAAAAGCTACCTATCGAGTGTGCGGGAAATGCCTGATCAATGGATTTTAAGAAAGCCTATTAATCATTCATTCGTTAGTTTTCAAAAACCGTTGATCGACACTTTTTCTGGAAAGTTAGTGATTGCAAGTTTATTGATAAAAATACACGATCGTTGCTTTTCTGTGAGAACCGGCGATCGCCCAATTGTAGGAAAAATCATTGATCACTGCTTTTTTTGAGTTCACAAAAAAGCAATTGATTGAGTGTTCACTCGTTTTTTTAGAAAAAGGCACTATTGCCCGATCGGTAGGATTCCAAATTTGTATTTATCCATCGATCGACCAAAACATCTGACATTAATGTACTGCCCGCAGACCATGTCGGTCCACCGAAACGAATCTGCTCAAGTAATAAACAGGAGGAGAACGAATCACGTTCAGGGAAGGATCTGTGATATATCAGAAGCGAGAAATTCTATTTAAACAACAAGATAATTGTCTTGGTTGTAGAAGGGACCTCATTTCGCGTCCATCGTGACTTGATAGGGCGATCGGAAATATTCGCCGATATGTTCTCCCTACCCGATGTGCTTGGTCAAGACGCTAACGAGACCTTCGATGGATATCCTGTGGTGCAATTGCAGGATATCAAAGACGATTTCGAAAATTTTCTGGATATGATCTATGGACGCAGGTGAGTTTGTTTTTGTTTTAAATCAGTAAACAGCTGACGTCTTTAAACAGCTTCTTAAACCAGCAACTCATGACGCACAGCAAAATACCCGTCTTTTTCGGAATTCTTCGAATTTCAACAAAATACCTTTTCGAAGACATTAAGCAAGCTTGCATTGACCTACTGATGACTTCAAGCTTTGGCAAAGCTCAACTGGTACATCCTACGCCGCTAGTTCTCTGCAAATCATTCGGGACCATAATATCATCCATCTTCTTCCCCAGGCTCTTTGTTCCATCTACTCTTATCCAGCGTCGGACGTTCTAGCTAAATTAAAGAATCGACCGGACATTTTAGCGAAGTTCCTGGAAGGCAAAAGCAAACTCAGGCTCTTTTATGTAAATCGGGGAGAATACGTTCCAAGAGTTCGAAGATAGGATCTGTTGTAAGGATGATTGGGCGAGAATTGTCGTACGCACCATGAAAGAGGCGCAAGCCGGACGGGTTGCCAAAATCCATGTTATGTAATCAGCGACGTGGAAGATTATATGGACAAGTGTTATTCTTTCTGTGCCTCATGTAGAGTGGTCTTGAAGAGAGCGTTCTACATTGGCAGGGTACATGTATGGGATCAGCTTCCACCGACGTTCGGGCTAGCTTTGTCTTGGGGAGACTTGGAGGCACTCTCACTGTGGCCTTACTCTCTCACCCCTTATCTATTGGTTAATAAAGAGACGATATTTAGCTTCAGGCTTGTAACACTTTGCAAAATGTTCGAAATCGATTAATTAAGGTCACATTCACGGCATTCATATTTGAAACAATTCATATACACAACTACTCAGCAAGAGACAATATATAGTTGCAATCGGTATTAGACACTTTGTGCAAAAGTCAGGGCGCTCCTATGTGGCTAAATTTCGATGGGCCGCCATGGCCCTCCTGTGGCTCTACAGTCCCCGACTTCTAAAAATCTAAATGAATGAAATGAATTATTTTTAGAATAGTGTTTTATGAGGGGGGCAAGAACTTTATTGGATACCTGGTTGACAGATCTTACTATATAAGGTCCGTGTGAGTGTTCTATTTCCCTGTTTATTACATTTGATTTGCTACATGTTTGTAAGTCTCGTAATGTTGCGTACCTTATTACCATTTCTGGAACAATCCCAGGAATCAATTCCTAGATTCTGAACTAGCCAAGTGGGTGCTGCTACGCACGGCAAGACGGTTCCTCTCCTAATAGCTATAATATATAACTACAGAAGCCCTACTAAATCCATGAGTCCATAATTTATCAGGACTATAGTTAATAAATTGCCCCTCATATATACACTGTTTTTTATTCATTATTCCATCGTTATAGAACACAGAACCATCTGTATCAATTATTCTGGATGTGAAATGATTTTGTCCATAATATATAATTCCACCATTTACCATTGTGTGAACACCCCTATTCATGTCACTTATTTCAATATATTTGTCTATCACTGCATATTCAATTAGATCTAAATACAATGCCATTATGTGAGTGTAAGGGCAACCCTCGGAACTGGGTGGACATCATGCCAAGCTAGTAGAGGGGAAATCCAAAGATATATAAATAAATGAATAATACACGCTAAGGGAATCTCACCTAGTAGAGGGGAAATCCAAGAGAAAGTCTTGGATTACTTCTACTAGAGTGAGCCCAATAAATAGGAAATGGGTCAGACACAATCAAGATAAGAGGAAATACAATGATGGTGCTAAGACGAAAAGGAAACATAACCCATGCAGATGACCCTGTACTAACTGACCCTGTCCCTAAATCCGTGCGGCTCCCTTCTGTGCAGAGCCCACTGTCTCCAGCCTAGCCTCCCACTCTCTGGCCACAGAAGTCAGCAAATATGCTGCTGGGGATTCCGAGTGGAAATGAGGGTTGACGGTTTCCGGGTGGAAATGTCTCCTGGTGATTATTGGTGTTGAAAATAATCCCGGGTGGAAATTTATGGTTGTCCCCTGACAATGAGGCTTTGCAATGAATGTAGAATTTGTTTTTTGACACATAGTTCTGCATGATTGACATTGGTACTTTTTTTTGAAGTCATTGCATATTGAAGCCATTTCTTAGTTCCCATAAATGATATTCCTCTATATGTTATTATATCTTCTGTAGCTGCTTTGCTGAGGTCTGATAGTCTCAATGAAAGTAGAGAATGTGTTTTGTTTTGTTCACGAAGTGTTTGACCACACACATTGCAGTTCCATCTGTGATATATCAGAACTGCATTTGTATCCAGCATAGCATGTAACAAATCATATATTGATATCCCAGGCAATTGGAAACCAAATAATCTTTCTCCAAATTTATTGCTTAATGCATATCTAACTTGATCCCTCAATGAATCAGTATTTGTACTGTATAAACGGGCAACACAAAAACCTTGCACTATTAATAATAAATATTGATTCTTACTGGCATAATCTATGAAAGCATCTTGCTAACTACAGTGCCAAATGTTATGTAAAATAGTGAAAAGACTGTCATACCCACATGAGTTCTGACTCCATGCAAAGCCTAAATATTTATCAGGTGGTTGGGAGTTCTCTAACACATCATATGTAATACATGGCCATTTATTATATCTTGATGTTTCAAGTGTGTTTTGAGTCAACTGTGGCTTTATTTATTATCTCATTTATATTTAAATCAACATAAGTACTTTCATTTGATACAACTTTACTTGATAATGATGAATGTATTCCAGATGGCATGTGCTCATTTCCAAGTACATGATGATATGTTTTGACTAATTGCACTCTATCTTGACCCTCTATAAATGGATGTAAAGATCCTGCTGGTATTGCTCTAGTTATGGCATTGAGCATTTCTAACTCTCTAAACTCTTTTCTTAGCCATCCCATAAGGGATTATATTTAATCCCTGATATAAGTCACTTTAGACTTTATCCTGATGCATATATGTGTCTCTTGTATAATAGTATATACAATGAGTTGACTTCACGTCAATTCTTCTATATCCCTATGGACTCATATGGACACTTATATGTGTCCATGTAGATATAGATTTATTACATAATATATACAGTTACCTTACATAACTTTATAGTATAAAAACCTGGGTCAGCGACTAGTGCTCCCCAGCTTAAACCTATACCTGTACTATATAGTAACTGGATACAATAATTGTAAACAGTCATTGTACAGGTGTGAGTAGCTAACACAACGTAAAGACAGCATCTTTACACTTTTTTGACTTATACATCAAAAATATTCAATTATGAATATTAGGAACGAACATTTGTTCCAATGGCCCCAAAAAGAAGAACCGTTGACAAGGTCCCTGCAGGGACTGGTGATGCCGCCGACAGCGGCAGCACTCCCAATGTCATAGGTGGGAACGACCCCACCATGGATCCTGGCAAGGATCCCAGCCAGATGGTGTCAGCTGTCTCAGAGGTGAATACTATTTGCCCTACAACACGGAACACCTGTGCCACTGACAAACTTGCCCACCCGGCAAGTGACCAGGGAACATCTATCCCAATCAGACCCCAATCCTTATGGCAGGAGCGGAGACCCGCTGCTCCCTAAAACTTACTCAGACTATGCTGAGCCAAGTAAATGATCAGCTTCGGCCAATCCAGACCCCAAAGAATTGGCACTTGGCGACCAAATCCAAGAGATGCTCGATACCATTAACGAGCATATGGATGAAGTAACCTCCATCCACAACATGAGCCATCAAGCAGCTCAATTATTGGCAAAAACCAGTGAGAGCAATAATGCTCTTGAGACAAGGACTAGAACCTTGCGAACACAACTAATCGCAATTAGGGAGAAATACCCGACTATTGCCAAGGGCAAGTCGAGCATTCAACCTAGTGATCCTCACAAGGAACCTAATAGGGAGGACTTGGGTCCTCAACCTGAACGACTAAGCAATTGGTTGAACATTGATGAAGGATCAACAAGTGATCAACCTAACATTGAACCCAAGTTGATTCCATCAACTGGCGGACCTAATAATATATCCAATCCCAAGTAAGCACTTGGCAGAGCCTGGACCGAGCTCTTGGCCAAGACAGCCATACTAGAACGGCTATATGCAGACCAAGCACATGCAGACCACCTTAACCAGGCAGCCACTGCTGCCCGAAGCACTCGTATGGAATATGAGCGACTACTCAGATTGAGTAAAGCTGGATTATTAAATCCACAGGATCAACAGCAATCGATCCAACCTAGTGAGAATGCTAGGGAAACTGCGATACGGGATAATCCCCGTAAAAGTGTACAATACACTCCCTTCAATGGCATTGAAGACAATGACACTGACAGTGAAACCACTGTCAGGAATCATCGAGAAGGGTCTGTGCCCTTCCAACAACCAGACAATCGGGACATACTAGATATGTCCAACAATGAGAGTGATAATGCTCTTGTATGAATGGTCAGGTATATGCTTGACCAAAACGTACAAATGACAATGCAGAAATCCCCATTGGCCAAAGCAGGAGTTAAGGTAACTCCCCCCGATAAGTATAGCGGGGAACAGAGCTTTGAAGCTCTTGAGACCTTTGTCAAAGGTCTCCTATGATGGCTAGACATGCATAGCATGTTAGGTCCTGATACATATGAGTATCAGGTCTCGTTCTTAGGAACAAGATTAGAGGGCAAAGCCCTCAAATGGTTTGACAAAACAGTCAAACCCAGGAAGTACCAAGGTACTCCCATGGACTTGGAACAAGTCATGACTGGCCTATATGGCCAGTACATCCCTTCATTGGCAAGATGCGAAGCATCTAACATGTTTGATTTCATCAAACAAGGCATGCTTAGCATGCAAGAGTTCGCTACCAAACTCAAGCTATATGCGTCCCGAATGGTCCTACGACCTGACATATACTCACTTCATAAGAAGTTCATAGATAATCTATGACCAGGGCTGAGATCCCTGCTGTTACGTGCAGGGTATGACCCTGAGAAAAAGACGATACATAAATTGTATCTGAAAGTGGTTAAGCTGGAAGATTCTAACAGCTATGATATTGGGGTTCGCAACAGCGAACCTATGACTATTACTAGTTGGCGGGATGATGGCCTATCATCCCACACTGGGCACAAACCTAGGATTAATTGTCCTGATAGAACCAAACACCATGCAGATCCCTCCAAATCGGGTGAGATCAACAAAGGTCCAGCGATCACCCCTGGACCCTCTGGAGTTACTATCATGCGACAGGATGTGGGTCAGTCAAGATTATGACGGGCTGGGGCAGAATTTGGGTGATGTTTTGTTATGAAATGATAGGTTAGCATCCAATATACATACTCTCTCACTGAAAGATAAAGTCTGGAGCGCTTCTGCGTCTCTTAGAGGGTCATCAAGGCTGCCGGAAACACTCACTTCATTACAGTACTACACTGGGGCTGATCTGGGGGATAAAATTCTGAAAAAAGATGAGTCTACATGAAGATGATTCTGACAGTATGTCAGTTAAACACTGCCGGCTTTTGCAACGTGATGCCATAGGACACCCTTTCGCGGCGAGGTCTTGCATAGGATAGGGAGTAGCACTATGTGACCAATTGAAAGTCCGACACATGGCATCCGATCAATATCCTGTCTCTTTGCTTCGGAACCCACTGGCACGCAAAGAACTCTACAAACCCCTAGTACTATGTGAGAAATAGTTTCTAGGTAGCGATGAGATACAGCACATAAAATTTTGTGACCGATTTCTTATGTGGTTAGGTTATCGGTGTGATACGATCGACATCCTGTCGCATGATAGTAATAAAAACTCATCAAATGCCCCTGGTGGGGCTGGACCATCTATTATTGATAGGCAACCGATGAATCATGACTCGTCCCATAATAGCATTGAATGCTACAATTGTGGCAAATTGGGCCACATCAAGCCCAATTGCCCAGAGCCCCTCGGGGCCCGATGCGTAGGAGCTGTCCACATAGAGGATTCTCCTACAGAACAGGTTGATGATACCGACCATGACATCAATGATCCGATTAATGATGAACGTCCTACTGAGGACGAGTATCATAATGAAGATTATGATAATCAACTTGACCTCTCTGAAGATCAACGTAGCTGGGGCAGCAAACCCAGCGAATTCGACTGGTCTGATGACAACCAACCTCGCCACGTTAACTCAGTTCAATATAGCCATGATATGGCAAGGGTAGCCGCAGCTGTACCCATTGGCCCAGCGAATGCCAGGAAGGCTAAATTAGCCAAAGAGGGGGAACCCCTCTATGGCCATACAGTCAAAATGAAAACCAATAGACCGACTCGGTCTAAAAACGATCTATTAATGATTGCAGGGTACTTCCTAGTAGGAGGTACCAAGGCCCGCTGCCTATTTGACAGTGGTTGTGAAGGCATAATAATGTCGTCCGAGTTTGCGTGGGCAACAGGGATCTGCATTCATAAGCTACCGGAACCTATTGGAATACAGCAAGCATTCCAAGGGAGTAGAGTGAAGCTCTACTATACTGGGACTATAGATATCACCATAGGACAGTGAACGTACACTGAAATGTTCGATATTGCCAACATCAATTACTACGACATTATGTTAGGAACCCCATTCCTAAGACAAGTTAAAGCCAATATAGACTTTAATGGACTAGGGTCCATTATAATCAATAGGGAGATGATAGATAATGATCTATCAGTATGGTTGACCTCGAACGAGGCCAAGATCCATGGAATGTCGGCTAATAAAGCGACACTACAAGGGGGACAGCCCCTTGAACCGATAGTTGACCCACTATCCATTGATATGAAGGAATTCACCTTCGAAACAATTAAGAATGAACTTCTAGTCGTTCCAGTTCCCCACACTGTGAAGGAACTACAAAGCTCATAAGCATGGTAGCCTATATGCTACCCTACTGTGGTCGTATCAAACAACCCTTAGACATGCTTTGATGCATATATAGGGACAAACCTTATGTATGCAACGAAGATGTCTACAATGTTATCTTAGACATTAATAGTGCTTTAAGCACTACAAACATCGTAAACTATTACGACAATATAATCATCCATGATGGATATCCTAACCATCATGATGATAATGCATACAGTACTAAAGTGACTATAAGTGCGAGTGACTATAAGAAGTCACTCAATAACCAGAATAATTCTGGTGTCTCGATTGAGGAGGTCAATGAAGAGAACACCCTCCCTAATATCGTCGAAAACAACGATATCAATGAGAACCACCATGTCCTCATAGACAAGACTACTCCTAGTCATTCTTTTCGAAACTAAAACTCGAAAAAATAGATGTTCACGTCATTCAGCATCACAGGAATCTATCAAGGTTCCTAGTAGGGATATAGCCCCTACTAGTGGGATTGGAATGTTCAATTGAAAGGAAAGAAGAATTATTTCTTCTGCACGAGTAAGCCTACAGCTTACAAAAAACGACTTTAGTCGTCTCCGCTCCCAGTGGAAGGAGAAGTATGTCGATCTATTCGGCGACATACCATTGGAATTACCTCCAATGCATGAGGTAAATCATAGGATCAAGTTAATTGATCCTGATAAACAATTTAATTATCGCTTACCCAAATGCCCTGAGGCACTGCGACCTCAGCTACATGCCAAGATAGACTGCCATCTCAAGGCTGGTTGGTGGGAACCAACCTCTGCATCACAAGCTGTGCTGATGCTATGCATATTTAAGAAATTTAAAGAAATACTGAGAACAGTATTTGATTTGCGACTTCAAAACGCAAATACTGAAAGAGATGTTACTCCCTTTCCAGATATGGACCTCATCAGAAATGATGTTGCACGAGCAAAATATCGCACGAAGCTCAATATGTCTGAAGCATACAAGCAAATCAGGGTAGTACCTGAAGACATCGATAAAACTACATTTTCGACGATTTATGGCACATTCAAGAGCCAAGTTATGCAGCAAGGAGATTGCAATGCTCCTTCAATGTTCCAGTGGTTAATGATCACTATCTTCAAGCCACACATTGGCCTATTCGTCCACGTCTACCTGGACGACATATTTATATTCTCGGACACAATTGAGGATCACGAGGAACACCTTGGAATGGTCTTTGTGACCCTGAGAGAATCTCAATTATTTCTCTCCCCAAGTAAAGCCAATCTTTACTCAGAGTGTATGGACTGTCTAGGCTATATCATAGATGATAAGGGTATCCATGTGGATATGGATAAAATGTGAGTGGTCCAAGAATGGCACACTCCTAGGATGTATAAAGACATCCAACAGTTTCTGGGCCTAGTCCAGTATCTGGCACAATTTATGCTAGACATATCTGCATATAGCACCCCTCTTTCGGCTGCTGCCCGGAATAACAGGAAATTCCTGTGGACTCCTCTCTATGAGAAGTGTTTCCAGCAGATAAAACTGCTGGCATGTAGATTGCCTATACTTAAGCCAATCAATCCAGAATTGGACGAACACATATGGGTTATCACTGATGGATGTCAGTCAGGCGTTAGTGCCATGTATGGCCAAGGCAAAGACTGGGAGACTTGTCACCCAGCAGGCTTCCTATCCAGGAAGTTCAATACGACTCAGCATAATTACACTGTGCCTGAGCAAGAAACTCTTGCCACTGTTGAAGCCCTTGCCAAATGGCAAGACAAATTACTAGGATGAAAGTTCGTCCTCATAACAGACAATGCTGGTCTGTCATATTTCAAAAAACGGCACTGTAATTGTCACTATGGCAAGTCCAATGGATGCAGTTCCTATCTCGCTTTAATTACGAGACATTACATGTTCCAGGGGAATGCAACCGGGTAGCAGATGCATTATTGCACTACCATGAATTTGATCTATTGACAGATCATTGCGACGAAGATAACTTCATCGATATGGATCGAAAGCTTGATCCTGAGGGAGATACTCTCCCAATTGAACATACTGTTCAAATCCGCTTGAATGCCCTGAGACACTCACAGCACCTCCTGGAGATCCAGGAAGATAGGATCCTGGAAGCTAATGAGATGAATCAGAATTCATCTACACTGGAAGCTACTGTGCTTCCCAATATTGAGGACAATGATGATGTCCTTGCTATAAAATCTGGTGCGGATGGCATACCGCTCAGAACTAGAGTCGAGTCCGATGTTGACTTGAAAATGGTATTCATTCCTGCATATACCAATGATACCCTCTGCGCGAGAGTACTAATGGATGTAAAAGCACATCCGCGCTTCGTGCTAAAAGAAGAGCTCCTTTGGACTAAGAACGGCCTTGGTCGTTCTGTTGTATGCGTCCCGTGGAACACTCTTTGGAGGGGAAGGAAGATCAGGGAAGTCCTGATCGACCAAGCCCACCAAATGATAGGATACTTTGGTCCTTTCAAAACCTTGAAATATATTCAAGGATCCTTCTGGTGGCCGTCAATGACAGCCGACGTAGAAGCATTCTGCAGCTCCTGCGGAAGGTGCCAGACAATCAAGTCTAGCAATCAGAAGCCCACTGGGCTTCTACACACTGTACTGATCCCCAAACAACCTTGGGAATCCATCAGTATGGATTTCGTTGGACCACTACCAATGTCCAAAGGGCATGACTATTTACTAGTCATAATAGACTGTCTGACGTCTCAGACGCATTGGTCCCAACAAAGACCACCGTAACCACTAAGGAGGTAGCTTGGATATACCTCCAGGAGGTAGTCCGACTACATGGACTACCAACATCCATCATATCCGATAGAAGCTCGAAGTTCACTTTGATATTCTGGAAGGAGTTACACCGACTCCTAGTGTTACGGGCTGATCCTAACGAAGGGTTCCGAAGCGTGACCGAAGTAATGAACAAAGTCACACTAAAGAATGAAGGGTTAGAACCGAAGGACTTGGTTTCAATGTCGTAGGTTGTGCCACCTCAAACTGTACGTGTCCTTAATTTGGAACAGATTAGAACCAACAATATAAGAACAGATTCAAATACCGAAGTTCCGAACAAAGTGTTCGAACAAAGTCCAAACAAAGTCCTGAACGAAGGTAGGACTTCAGAATAAGATTAAAGGTTCGGGATGAAGTTCAGAGTTGATCATTGAAGGTTGTATTCAGTTTGGAGGTAATAGAGGTCTGAAGTATATAGAGGGAATGAGCACTAGGCTCGAGTTATAGGAATGATATACACTAAGGTCTATAAGGCTTAATGGGCTAATTTCTGACTGGTGAAAACTAGCTAAGATACATGTACTTATATACTATAAGTCTATGGACGAAAGTGGAAGGACGTCTTACAAACAATTAAGTCAAATGCGGAACATAACACAACATAAAGTGATAGAACAATGGGTATATGCATATCGTCGAATAGCGAAGGTTCGAGGGAATGTATAAACGAATAATGTGAATGATTGAAAAGGTATGATGGACAAATATGCAATACAAATATAAGCGAATGGAGGATGTCATGAGAACAAATAAGCAAACGGAAATATGCCATAAGAAAAGATAAGCGAACAGAAACAATACAAATGAACGTGACGAAGCGTCACCTGCCAGAATAGAAGAAGTATTGAGGACCAATTGTGCCAGGTCCGGGGAAGACCAATAATAGTCTTATGGCATAGTGGAGCGGATAGTGTGATAGAAGGAAGTAGGTGGGCAAAGGCATTGCCCTCAGGATCAAGAAAGAAGTCGGGGTGTGGGCAAAGGGTTTGTTGTGCAAACATGAAGACGAGATGAGAAGTGAAGTCAAACAAAGTAAGATAGGAAATCGAACGAAGTCCAAATGAAGCTCTCCGAAGGTATGTGACCTTCTCCGAAGCTTCGTAGAGGTTAAACGAAGTCACGTGTTGTGACACTTAAGCACGGGGCTTAACACCTAGGAACCAAGCTGTTAATGTCAACAGCATTCCATCTGCAAACGGATGGTACTACAGAACGAGCTAATTGTTCTATTGCTCAAATACTACGAGCCATGGTCAAAGACGACCAAAAGGACTGGGCTGAAAAATGCCCGATGGTAGAATTTGCCATCAACAGTAACACTAGTGCTACTACCGGATTCGCACCGTTTGAATTAATATACACGTATATGCCCCGTATTTCAGTCAATATGACTATGACCTCGAACTATCAAGGTATCCAACAATTCACTGAACAAGCAAAATGGAATCTAATAGCAGCACATGATGCTATTATTGAAAAATGCATCAAACAGCCGCACTTCGCCAATAGGCATAGGAGAGAACCTCCTATATACAAAGTAGACGATCTGGTCTACCTATCCACAGCAAACCTAAGTACACCCAAAGGATGAGCATGAAAGCTCATCCTGAAATGCATAGGCCTTACAAGGTCCTTAAGGTAGACAATAACAAGTCTACTGTCGGTCTGGAATTACCCCCAGAGTTAATAAAACATCGGATACATCCAACATTCCATATGAAACTGATTCACTCACATATTACGAACGATGATGAATGCTTTCCTAATAGGGAAGTAAATGCCTTGTACGAACTAGGCACGAGCGACAAACAAGAATGGTTCGTCAATGAGATCATTGGTCACCGATGGACCAATAATGGGAAGATTGACTTCCAGGTCAAATGGACGTTAGGTGACGTCACATCGGAACCATTGCATGAATGCAACAAACTAGAAGCTCTCAAGAGGTACCTCGAGATCCATGGGATTGATAATCCCTGGCAATTGCCTCAACGCCACTAATGAGTGCGTCACGATCACGTGTATTTCACATGATGATCAGCCAATAAGCTGAACTGAGGTGCTGATGCACCAGGTGTCTGGCCAGCTTGCCGGCACATGGTAAGCCAATAAAAATATTTGAGCCCCACTGCCATGAGGCTTAGATTTGCAAGACGCCCTGAATGTGTCTTAACCCATATCCACACCCATGGATAATGAGCACAACGCTCCTATGCAGGTGGACCCATCCACCCACCCTGTGAGTGCCATCCAGGCATTCAAACTGGACCCTTCCACGGAGTGGGTAATTGAATCCGCCCCCGGATTCATAGCTATTAAGCACAAGATGGGTTGCCCCATCTGCGATGCCTTGGCATCTCACTGTATGGCCACGAAAAGATCATATGAGATCCGCCTCGACGAGAAGGAGGTCACCGACGCTGTGGCAGAAGCCTGGCCTAAACTGGTCAGGTATTGAGACGATTATTATCGTCTGCTGGAGGACCACAATGTCCTCAAAGAAAATGTTCACTCAGCCGAGACAAAGGCTGAGGAACGTAGAGTCAAGATAAATGACCTCTACAAAAAGCTTGACACTCATTGAATCACTATCAAGAACCTGGAGGACCAGGTTCAATCCTTGGAGGTTGACCTCCAAGAAATATAGGGTAAATCTGACGATTTACCCAACCACGAGGAGCTCACCCTCGAAAACAAGCACCTTCAAAAGGAGCTTGACTACTACGTCGGGAGGGTGCAATATGCCCTCTGGGGAAAAGACACCGACTGGGCGATTTGAAATGGATATCGCCTTAGTGATATCCCAGCATCCGATGGGGAGGACGATGATGAAGACCTACATGGTCTCCCTACCCTACCCGAGGAAATTCCTCAGGATCCACCCTCACGGCCCCCCACCAGAATTGTTCGCCCCATGAGCAAGCCCCGCCGGAAAGATACTAAAATTGTTCCTGAAGCAGGTCTCCCTGCTATTGGAAGCTCTCGCTTCCCCAACACTCACAAAAGGATCATTGCTGATCCCCCCACCTCCATTACTGGAGTATTACCCAAGCCATTGGGTAAAACACATGCTGAACATTGGGATCAGCCTGCGCTCAGAGGCGCGTCCGACTGGGTCATGAAAAGTGACATCCATGATTCCCCAGAATGTGGTAATCATGTTGTCAAAAGTGAATGTAACTATAAATCTACCTTGGGACTCAATATTATCTCACATTGTCTAAATAGAAAACCCAACAAGGAAGCAAGAAAGTGACATGGCAAAAATACCAGCGCATTTGCCAGCCATTTTAATTGAACATATGTTCTAATTTTCAGGACTCTGATAAGACATTCATGATTAATTAAGAAGCTGAATGTCCGTTTCCCCCGATGCAAGTAGTCAGAGAAGGCTCTGTGAGCACTATTTCTGACGATGAGGCTAGACCAAATAAAACAGATATGTCAACAGCTTTTCCTTGCTTCAGAACCAATATATTTCATACAGAGCTCTCTCAATGCACTAATAATCAAATATTAAGGCATCATGACACATACTTGAAGATTTACTCCAACCTGGTGAACAAGATTTCCCTTCATCCAAGAAAGGACTGGACACACTCTCTGCACCCTCCAAACCACCCCCCAAGTCAGGGGACATTTGGCCCTTCCACATTATCAACCTCCATCCAAATGAAGTCATACACCTCGCAACACACTTTGCCTGGATCTTCAAGAATATTCAATTTTTTGTGGTTCCATCCCCCCCATCCCTCCACCCACCTACGTCGCCACGCTTGTTAAATCTATTGCATTCAACGAGGACTCTGCCATCAACAGCAACTGGGTGGTGGGACTGGTTCGGAAATGTCTGCAAAATCGTCACCCAGAGCTCCTGAGCTTCTGCGGTGCCTACCATGAGGCGATCAAAGTCAAGGGCAAATCCAACGCTAAGTTCTACCTAAACAAAGTCCTTGACACCCTACGAATCAAGAGATTCAGCCTTACCAACTCGGGTTTCCCCATGAACCTCCATGAGAAGTTTGACATCTGGAAGGACTTATTTGAACGCTTCAACGCTGATGGCTCAAAGCAAGCGTACTTTGATTTGGAAATCCTAGGGAAAGTCCCAGTCCTCCATCGGCGGTTCACCTGCCTAGTCTGTAAGGGTCTCGACCACCCCACGGCCGAATGCAAATACCCCAGCATCCCAGGATGGCCAAAGCCTGTCCCAAAACCTGCGAAGCGACGAGCGGAAGTTTCAGCCCACAATGATAGAGGTGGTAGAGGTGGTAGAGCATTCCACCGAGGTGGAGGGCGCGGAAGGCGGGGGCACGGGGCCTAGAACACAGGGTTCTATAGCCACCTAACTCAGCCGTTCCAGCCCTAAATAAGATTTATTGCTGTCATCCATCCTGTTTTCTTATGATAACATTATACAAATGTCATTCTCCCTAAATAAAACCGCCTAAATTATAAATATTTTGAGTGGTCTGAGTAGGATAGCCAGGGCTTTCAAGCCATACGCTCAGCCACCTGAACCTGTGGCTATCACCGTGTATCCGGGGTCCTATTGGACCAAGATCCCGAGTCTAACCCTCTTTAAAGGTGGGTTGCAACATGGACTCTGTCATGAGGGTTTAACAATTTCGAAAGGACAAACTTTAACAAAATTTGGGAGTCAGGATATGAGGAATACAAGGCACACACAGCCCGGCACAGGAAGTAGACGGTCTAGAAGCCCGGCCGCTCTTCGATGTCCGAACGATACTCCCCCACTGGCGCTTCATCAAGGCAGCGGCCATGATGTGGACCAAATGTCCGCTACTATGGACAGATTATCCGCCCCTACAGGTAGTGGTATACCTGGCCCTTCGAGCGGGAAGCTTAGACTTACCTCTCTCAACACGCCTCTAAGGCTTAGAGGAGGAGCCCCGGATGACGAATCTGAGGGCAGCCAACTACCAAGTGACGAGATAAATAGGCAACTAAATAGGAACATACCAATACACAGTATAAGTGCTCCGCCCGAGACATTGCCCCCCCCCTCTCCAATCTAAAAAGAAAGCCAGGGGAGGTCTTAAAATTGCGTCAATAAACATGCGTGGGGGTGGCTCCCCTTCCTCAGAGCACAAATGGCAGGATATTAATGGTCTCATGAGAGAAAATAACATCGCAATATTATCTACACAAGAAACCCACCTAAACCCCGAGAGACACATCTGTATTGCTGAACAATTTGAGAAACAACTCCTAATAAGTAACTCTCATGACCCACGCACCCTGAACGGGAAAGGAGTCCCAATTATATTAAACAAACACTATACACTGTGGCAAAGAGCCTCCTTCACCGAATTAATCCCAGGACGAGCCCTGATGCTAAACCTCCCATGGGGAGAAAGAGGAGACTTAATCTTTCTGGCTATCTATGCTCCCAATGAAGTAGGCGAAAATGCTCGATTCAGGAGAGAATTAACAAAACAATGGAGGGAAAAAAACCTCCCGAAGATTGATATCTTGCTAGGAGACTTCAACCTGTCGAAGATGCATTAGATAGGAAACCTCCGAGAGCCAACTCCACAGGTGCAGTAGAAGCTCTACAAGAGTTTAAAGCACTATCACTACTAATAGATGGCTGGCGGCAAACATTCCCAACGAAAATTTTTTTTACCTGGACTAGTGGATCCTCCGAATCACGATTAGATCGAATATATATGCGAAAAGAACTGTTGAAGTTTAGTACAGAATGGGAAATTTTCCCTGCTCCATTCTTAACAGATCATGACATAGTTTCATGCTCAATCCTAAACCCTGAGCAGCCCCATATAGGCAAAGGCCGGTGGGCAATACCACCAATGGTAGTCGAAAATAAAGAGTTTATCACAAGTGTTATATCCAAAGGTACTGTGCTTTAGGAAGCACTGGCACTAACATCTAATGAACAAAAATCCTTACAGACCATGTATAAAGGATTCAAGTCAGACATAATAGTCCTAGCAAAAAAAATATGCCAGTAAAACGGCTTCAATGTTGGACAAAAAAATCAAAGAAATAGAGGCCCAGCTTGAAGAAATGTTAAACAGCAGTGAGTACCCAACGATAGACAGGAACATTCAATCAGCCATAAAGAAAGGCGAACTGAGGTCCCTAGTCCAACTGCGTCACAAAACAAAGAAAACGAACATTGCTATCCGTAATAAACTGGAAGGCGAAACCATCAGTAAATATTGATTGAGCTCAGTAAAACCAAAACTCCATGATCAACTATCTATGCACTACGAAATGACCAAGGAACTGGACCAGAATTTATACGGCAGTCCGCTGAAATGACAGATAGCAAGAAGGTCTGTATCCTGGAAAATATACACCACGAGAATATTAAAAGAGATTGAAGATGTATATATTGAATGACATTCCGATGTAAGTAGCGTAGCTTACTTATTGCAAAACATTTATCTTTCAAAATACATATTAGAGAGTGCTAGGAGGCGGATGATCTTCGTTGTTTATCGTTCGAATGAGTGCTTCGGCCTCCGAGGAATGTGGTACAATATCGCATACGAAATCCTTTGGGTGACTCCAGCAATCAGTGAGACAGAGTTATCTTCTTACATAAGAAAATTTCACGTACGATACAGTTCCAGAGGCATATTCATGCACGGGCATAACACGCTCCCCAGTTTGAGAATCCTTTGCGGGAAGTATCTCGAAAACGGCTAGGGACATCACAACTGCAATATAGACACTCGAGACTGCGAGTTCTATCCCAGGACATCGTCTGAATGTATACCAAATGATGAGTTAACGCTGAAATATTTCCTTACAGGCAAGACAGGCTCACCTCCTTCCAAATCCAAATGCATAGGTATGGGGATCAAGCTCAGAGGCATCTCCCAAGAAGCGCTCTGGTTTAAATTTCTCAGGTTCTTTGTAATGCTCCTCTTCCTGTGATATTTTCCTATCCAGATTCACCGTTGATATTACCACTATCATCAAGACGGATGTGCAACCTACCAGATATTGCTAAGCACGATAGATCCTTTCGGTATATAATACCCGTTATAGTAATCATCCGTCAAAGAACAATGGGGAATCCCTTTTAATTGTGTTAATGATAAACATTCAGGAATTTAGGAATATATACCCATTGGACCAGCGATATGCCATCGGAATAGTTCCGTTATTAAAGCATTGATATAAGGTAAATGGTCTCGATCATTAAATGTTGGAAGGCGAGAACCTCCTGTAATGCCAGCAATCTCTGCTTGTGCTTTCTTCTGAACGGCCGGGTAAAGTGTCATTGCTAAGAAAAAGGTGGATAATGTTGCTGTGACCTATAACACCAAGCTTCAGAGTCACAGAATTTGGAGAGAACCATTCAACTTTACAGTGTCGGTACCACCACCATATAGAAGATTCCCTGTCAGTTTAATTAATTCTTCGGAGGCTGGATCTGACTCGACCATCAGACATTTGGAAGTGAACGATGGCCTTGCGGTTCCTGCTGCCTAAGAGACCAAGTTCATGGATAAATAATATCGGACTATTATTCCCATAATTTATACATACCATTTGGGCCTTTGCCCAGTTAAACGGTAAATTCATTTGAGCGTCATTGGTTTTTCTATACTGTTCGCCAATATGTTTAAAGGTCGTTCCTGGGAACCATGCTGGGAGTCGTGCCACTAATGTCACTTAGTCGAATATATTCAATGCGATAATTATGGGAGCATACGTAAGGGGAAAAGATCTACAATCCAGCTACCTGGACGGGTAGCTTCATAAAACTCTTGTGAGGCCTGTTCTATGACTTGGATTAAAGAATCCGGCGAAGAAGTGTTCACTATGTAGCCATGCGAAATTCGGAGAAAAATCGCTCCTTGAAACCTGTAAAATACATATAATCAGCAGTCAGCTAAGGATATTGAGTGTGATTTTACAATCGAATGCTTCGGAGAAGCGTTCTGGGATGCTCATAAACTCGGAATAAAAATCGCCGTATTTCCGTTTCTTGAATGCTTTGAAATTCCACGAGGGACTTACGAGTCCCGATATGACGGGCAACTAATTTTCGCATAGACAGAAAATGCTCTCCATAAGGTGCTAAAATCATTTGGCGATTCCATCCGATCCTACACCGCATCAATCAGGATCACTTTAGAGCAAGGTAGTAGACTCACTCACATCTCGCCTGCGAATGGTAACCTCGGTCTTCCGGCATAGTCAGCAGATCTCTTTTCAAGGAGCTCCATACAAGTCTTCAAGTCATTCAATATCACAATCGTTTGACCGAGAACCGTGACTGAACTTATGGGTCCTACCCAATCGCCAAGTAAATCAATCGACACCAACAATTATCAAGGTACCCATACCATATACTTCTTTGTGCTTTCCCCAGTGGATCCATTCGTGTGTTGTGGGTTGATCCAAAATGTTTCCCAATAAAGGTATGCCTTTGGGACCGGGGGGTAATCTCCGCGTGGCTCGTTGCCAGAAATGGTGGGCAGCTAAGCAGAGGCCTAGAAAAGAAAGTATCCAATACATACTTCGGATAGTAAGGCGAAAAAGGACTACAGAGCGTCCAGCTGCAGGAGAGTGATTTATAAGGCCCAGTTCCTTTTGCACGATCCTATCATCCTTGATAAATGACAGGCTGATATCCCACAGTTATCCAAACACGTGATACAAAATTACTTCTTGATAAGTTACTTGATTTGTTATAATATTGGCTTATATCTGATTGACGCTGGTATGGATCGGAACTAAGTATACTGTAGTATTACGACCATATGTTCGCGGGGTTTTGCGTGACGCGGCATAGTTCTCCGAATTATAGTTCGGACCCCGACGCGACGCGTGACGGACCCTGTTTTAGTTCTCCCGTGGATGCGGCCATGCATGGCCGTACCTGGTTCGGGGCTTTATTTGGTATAATCATAGTTCGCAGGCTCGCGTGATGCGTGACGCACCCCTATTTTAGTGCAGTTCGAAGGCCTCCGTGATGCGTGACGCGAACATATGGTCGTAATACTACAGAATCGGCAAACAGCGGGAAATTCAGGTGAAATATTATGTAACCCTGATTAACCCTGATTACTCTAGGTTACCCTTGCAGTGCATTTATGCAAAGTTTACCCCGCAGCTTTTGCAGTAAGTATCAGACTCCTTCCCAGTCCCCTGGCATGCAATACATTCGTCCTGTGTTTGTTGTCCATACGCGCCCACAACCAATGTTTGACCGAGGATAGACCGAGAGTTGTGTGGGAGGTATTGCTGCCAGGGGACTGGTAACGTTTGTCTAGGCGCCCGTAGAGTCGCGTCGCGTCGCGTCCCCACATCTTAGCCGCCTGCTTCCAGCTCCTCCTGATAGAGTGACACGCTCGGATGCTCGATGTTTTCGTTTCAATGGATCACCAGAAGTGTTCATGATAGTGAATAAAAATCACCACGGGCGCCTAGACAAACGTTACCAGTCGTCCGGCAGCCTTACAGCTACCCTCAACTCTCGGACTAACCCCGGGGTAACATTGTGGGCTCTCGTGGGCTCTGGCTGCCGGACGCCCTGGGAAGGAGTCTGGTCTCACCAGCATTTTTCCCGTATTCAATGCAATCACAGCTTTCATTTGATTCTTGGTTGATAATAATCGCAGCTGTAGAAGGCGAGAGATGGAAGGATGAGATGAACATACCATGTGGCGCGACGAGTACCCAGTCGGGCGGATCAGAATACCATGTGGCGAGATAAGATTAACATATGGAGGTATGGAACTCCGTTTTGCATTTCCTATGATGGGCTCCATCAGATCTGGGCAGGGAAACATTTATTTCGTGTTCTCACAGCGATATTGATTTGCATTCTTAGATATCAGGGGCAGGAAATCGGCCATGATCTAGCAGTTCCCTTAAGGGGGATGGCAGATAATCAAATTGCCTTCATTGCCCAGCTTAGGTGCCTGACCAGTAGCCAGAGAGAGAAAACAGAGGCATATATACAGTCGGTGGCCAGCAAGTACCATATCCGTCGGATGACCGGCGGAAGTTGAAATGTTTCTCTAGCGACCCCAAAGAGATAATATGGTTATTGTGTACACGTCGGCTTGCTATAGTAAGCCTGAAGCCGAGCATTATAAATATATTATAAAGGTAGTTGTCCATTAACATAGTGCGACGCCACCGCTGCCTTCCCTATCCTCACCTCTCAACCCTAAATATTTAGGAATCGCCCCTCCCCTTTATCAGTGCACTAAGATATGACGAGTTCTAAGATCAAGACCATTGGCACCGGTCCCCCCAAGCCTCGTCTATGGGAGGATTCTGTACCACTCTTATGGAAACCGTTCGTTCAGCTTACACGAATAGACCTTTTTGTCGGGAGCCTTATGATCTTCTGGCCTTGTGGTAGATATATACTTAAATCTGTGATAAGGCCTTGCTCAAAAAAATATTACAGTCTGGGGACTTACACTTGGTGACCGATCCATTCACCCAGCCATTTATCTCAAGCAGCTCCCCATTTGGCTTGTATGGTCGATACTGCTTCATAGTGTGGGATCAACATGGAACGATATATGCGATATCGATTTTGATCGCCAAGTTGGTAAGCAATTCTCAAAATTTCTTACTCCAGTTCTCATTTAACCTGATCCTATAGAGAGAACTAAATCAAGACCACTTCCCAGTGGAACGATCTCGATCCGAGCAGCAGTCATTCTCATGATTCCGCAAATTGCTATCCTGTTCGGTATATTATATTCTTTCAATTCTCTCACGTATGTCTTCCAGTTCTCATCACATTACTCCTTTGCTCATGATTTTACCAACTAGAGTTTATATGGGACTCATCGAGCTTTGTTTATTCACCCCGCTGTATCCTTTTATGAAACGTATAACTTTCCTCCCGCAAGTATGGCTTGGTGCGTATGAACAATCTCCTGTGCCCCACTTGACGCTAAATTAGCTCCTCCAGGAATGGCCTTTACATGGGGTGCGGTGATATCATGGGTGGCCAATGCGGAACCACAATGGCAAACCCTCACCATTGTTCTTGGTGCCGGCACTGTGTAAGTATCTTGCAGCCTCAATCACCGATAGGCAACCTGAGCTAAAACCTTTATAGATGGACCACATATTCAGATACCTTTTACGCTATGCTTGATAAAAAGGATGACCCTGGCGCAGGTGTTAAATCGACCGCTCTCCTCTTCGGCAACCATGCACGAATCATCCAAACAGGATTGGCTTCTAGCTTTGTGTTAGGTCTGACTGCAATCGGCTGGGTATCAAATCTAAGTATTGGATTTTACTTAGTGAGCGTTCTCGGAACTGCCATCCATATGACATGGCAGGTCTATACTGTAGATTTCGACGATCCAACCTCGTGTATGTCTCGATTCCTGTCCAACGGAGGACAGTTGGGATATATGATTTGGTTCGGCCTTCTCGTGGATTATTTGTCATATAGTAGTTATGTCTCCTCATTATTTTCAGCTATGTTTTGAACTTCGCCGCGGTCAGCTATGATTGTCAGTATTAAGCCCAAATAAATATACTTTTCGATGAAATTGTTTCAGTTACCTAGTTTCACAAAAGAGTTATTCAGTTTCGGAAGTCTCACTTGAGGTTAAGCTCAAACACTTCGATCTGGTGATAGCCGTTAGGTATACCTTACAACTGCGAGGTTCGGTAGCTCTTCACTTTCAGAGTTACATTGTATACAGACCTGATACCTGTAAAATATATTCAGACATTCTCCAGAAGGCTGTGGTTGTACGTTAGCTAATATCTCAAAAGCTACAGTTCAACTCACCTTCGATCTTTTTCTTCATTTCAGTTCTAGAGTAAAGGAGTGTACAGCTTCTACGTAACCGGAACAGCGAGGAAGGCAATGGACAAATATGGACGGCTTCATGCGGCTGTAAACTTCGTAAATGCTACAGAGCAATTTTAGACTGGAAAGAGAAAAAACTTCAAAGAGAGAAGTGGCCCATCGAACCTTTCATTAGGTTTAGTTTGGAGGGAATAGTAATGGGATCGTAATGGGATCGTAAGAAAAAACATACCGCTCAAGACCGGATTCTCAGGACCCAGGCTAGCATCTGTGCGCCATACTTCGCTGATTGGAAAGCTTTTGAGACAGAGTTTAAAAAGCGATTCATGCCACAAAACAAGCAGGTCACCGCCATCACCCAACTAGAAGGCACCGCATGGTACCAAGGCACAGACTCGGTGGATGACTATGTGGACAGATTTAGAGAACTCGTTTTCCACTTGGGATATGTCGACGAAGCTAACCTAGTAGTCAAATTCAAGGAAGGACTTAACAAATCCTTGCGAACCACTGTAGTGACGGCAGACCCCGTCCTGGCTTTTAATGACTTGGAAGCCTGGACTGAAGCAGCTCAAAGGGTTGCAGACACCAGAGAAACTAGCAAGGTGTTCGAAGACAATATCCGCACGGTAGAAAAACCAATGCTGTCCGGCACCAAACCCCTCTCGGTAGTCCCAAGAGTGTTGCTGGCTGCCCCACCAGTAAGGACCTTTAATTACCAGGCTCACCTGCCCATTAATCCACCCATGGTCAATTCCCACCCAGAAACTAACAAGGCTCCGGACGGCCCTGTGCCCATGGATGTGGACAGGACCCGTGGGAATGCCAGCATATCAAACATTGTATGCAGGCACTGTGGCAAGACTGGTCATATTGCCAGGTTCTGTGACACCACCTTTGACGTTCAGAGCCTGATGGTTGAAGAGAAAGAGGAACTTCTCTATGGCCTTATGGCTGACCTCAACATGTCTGACACCCCTGTGGCAGAGCTGACTGGCGAAGAGGAAGTCATTTCCGAACGGGAGGATTTTGCGAAGTGTGACGAGTGAACACTGTGCCCTTGTTGCCTGTACATAATCGTTTTTCAATATTGAATAGTGAATCGACCATTACTCAATTCCCTCAGTCTGAAAAACCATTACAAGTTGCATTACACCCACTAAGGCTCTAAACGAGTCCTACCTGCAGGTTTTTGTGTCCATAAAGCTTAACCTGTACTTGCCACAAGTACATCAAAGCAAGTACCCTACCTGCAGGTACCTGTATGGGTAAAGAGTACCTGCATAAAAGTATTCATTAATATGGTTCCTGATGGGATAGGAAAGCTTAATTCATTATTTATAGCTGCTCTGTGTGCTCACTATAATGTCTTACTTGAGGACTAAAACAAAACATTGAAATTCTGCATGAGCACCTCCAAAATCACTACTTGTACTTGCCACGGGTTTATGGTCCACAGGTACCTGCTACTCACAGGTCAAGTACCAAGTACTTGCCAAGTCCTACCTGCATGACCTGCTACTCATTTAGAGCCTTAACACCCACCAGATCCCAAACAGCTTAAGACCCCCTTTTTCTGCTGACCCACATGGGAGAAACACCTGCCAACCAAATATGTTTTGGCAGCCACCTCTAGTTCAAAATCCTTGTCACTCAAGGTCAACATCCAAACAACTGATACAGGCGAAGTTTTTGCCACACCTGCAGAGTGACCGGACAATTCATGGACACTGAATTCCTCCGGTGGAACTGACTCACCACCCGCCAGCTTGCCTGTGTGATTCTGGTGTTTAAAGTAGATGGTACCAGAAATGACGCTGGCTCAGTCACTGAAATTGTAGACATGGTACTGTGCTATAACGACCACACTGAGCGGACTTCCTTTGCAGTCACTAATCTGGGAAAACAAGACATCATATTGGGTTTCACTTGGCTTGAAGAACACAATCCTGAAATTGATTGGTAAACCAAGGAATTCAAGATGAGTTGCTGCCCAGACAAGTGCCTCACCTGCCACACGGAAATCTGCAAGGAAGCTTCCACCCAGCAACACAAAAAGAAGGTAGAAGTACAATGCCTCCTGAAGTGCCATGTGGGTCTGCACCTGTAAGGGCAACCCTATCCACAGATGGACATCACACCTGATCTGATAGAGGAAATCCAAAGTATATAAGCAACCCATAATCTAAATACAAGGACACACACCTGATAGAGGAAATCCAAAGATGAAAGTCTAAGGAAACCCCCATCAGGTGGCCACATCTCCATATGCCAGCAGATTCAAACTCAGCTCAACTCTCCCAGGCTCCCTGACCAATAGCACCTACAATGCCCATAGGACAATTATCTACCAAATAATGTCAAAGGAGAAAATATAGGAAAATAGAGAAAAATAGGAAGCACAGGAAAGTGAAAGAAGATAATGAGAAGCTCTGGTAATATCATTGCATAATGGCAAGATAGTGTCCTCAAATATAAAGGATGGAGATAATAAAATAAAAATAAGATGAAGGAGAGACTAGAAGCAAGGAATGACAGGAAAGAAACATAACTGAACATCACCAGGAAGAATAGGAAAAGCAATCAAAGGAATAGGGACCCAATAGAAGGAGATCTTCCAAGAACAATAAGGAAGATGACTGAGGAGGAGCACCAGGACTGAATGAATGGAGGACAGGAATATATCTAGGTCTGGATATGATCCAAGGTAGTATCCATCATCAAGGTAGGCTGCCATACTTGATCCAAGAACTGGGATTCCATAGGATGAGTGCCAAGAAATGAGATGAGGGGGAGATAATATGTGAAAATGAAAATACAATCAGGGGGAAATAAGGTGGTCCCCTGACAGCACCCTACTATTGTAGAAGAGGCAGAGGAAGAAGACGAATCCAAAATCAAGGATGACTCATTGTCAGATCAGACACAGATGATGAGGAGGACCCTGTTGCGCCAGAGGACAGATCTGAAGAAGGTGACCGGCTTTTCTACATTAACCTCCCATCGGAAGCTGAATTTATTCGAGCGACCCAAATGGTATCATCCAGACTAGCAGAAGCCCATAGCAAAAATACCCAGGCGGAAACCAACATACTTGAGTACCTAAGGGAGTTTGAAGATGTCTTCTCCAAGAAGTCATTTGACTCCCTACCACACGAAAAAATATGGGACCATGCTATTGAACTGATTCCGGATGCCAAACCAAAGAACATGAAGGTTTACCCTCTTTCCCCTGCAGAACAAGCCCAACTGGACAATTTCCTACAGGAAAATCTAGATTCCAGCCGGATTTGCCCTTCCAAATCGCCTATGGCATCACCAGTCTTCTTTATTAAGAAAAAAGACGGAACCTTGCGGCTGGTACAAGACTATAGAGCATTGAATGGTATGACTATAAAACATTGTTATCCTATTCCATTGATATCTGAACTGGTCAACCAACTCCGCGGGGCAAAGTACTTCACCAAACTGGATGTCCGGTGGGGCTATAATAATGTATGCATTAAGAAGGGAGACGAGTGGAGGGCAGCCTTCCGGATGAATCAAGGCCTATTTGAACCACTGGTGATGTTCTTTGGACTCTGCAACAGCCTGGCAATTTTTCAAACCATGATGAACGACATTTTCCATGACCTTATAATGGAAGGAGTCATATGTGTCTATATTGATGACATTCTTATCTTTACCAAGACCATCACCAAACACCGGCGGGTAACCAAACTGGTACTCCAACACCTGAAGGAACACAAACTCTACCTCAAGCCAGAGAAGTGCGAATTCGAGCGGATGCAAATCGAGTACCTGGGTTTGATCATCTCGGAACACTGAGTGGAAATGGACCCAGTCAAGGTAGCAGCCGTCACTGAGTGGCCAAAGCCGGACGGAAACACGGAGTACAATTGTTTGTTGGTTTTGTAAATTTTTATAGACATTTCATCAAGGACTTCTCTCATCATGCTCGACCACTATTTGATTTAACCAAGAAGAACATCAAATGGAGGTGGGGCTGCATGGAACAAGACACCTTTGACAAACTCAAGGAACTGATCACGACTGCACCCATCCTTATATTGCCTAGTGATTCAGCGCCCTACTGGCTGGAAGGAGACTCATCAGATTTTGCAACCAGAGCCACACTGTCTCAACTCTCGGAAGCGGACGGAAAATAGCACCCGGTCACATTTATGTCCAAAAGTCTGAGCCTGGTGGAATGCAACTATGAGATACATGACAAGGAGATGCTAGCTATTATTCGGGCATTGGATGAATGGCGACATTTCCTTGAGGGGGCCCAACACAAATTCGAAATCTGGACAGATCACAGAAACCTGCAGTACTTCATGATGTCAAAGAGCTTGAACAGGCATCAGGCAAGGTGGTCGTTATTCCTATTGTGTTTTGACTTCACACTTCACCATAAACTTGGTCAGACCATGGGGAAGACAGACGCACTCTCCTGCCGGGAAGTCTGGCAATGTAGACAACAAGGACATAATGTTGCTCCCACCGGAAATGTTTACAATAAGGGCTTTGGAAGGGGTTACAGCAGTTGGAGAGGAATGTGAGGTGATGAGAGACATTAGGAGAGGATTGAAGGATGGGAATTAGAGGAGGCAGTGATGAAAGTGGTAGAGGAGCTGAAGAAGAGTAACCTCAAGTCAGTCCACTCGGCAGAGTGGTCAGAAACTGACGGATTATTACTGTTCAGAGGAAAACTCTATGTGCTGCTGGATCCAGAGCTATGCAGGCAGATTGTGGTCCAACATCATGATACTAGGGTAGGGGGCCATGCGGGACATTAGAAGACACTGGAATTGGTCACTTGGAATTACTGGTGGCCACAAATGTCTAGATATATTGGTCAGTATGTCAAGACTTGCAACCTATGCCTTAGAACCAAAATCCAATGACAGGCTCCGATCGGCAAACTGGAGCCCCTTCTGGTTCCCAAGGCCAGATGGGACACTGTCAGTGTGGACTTCATTGTAGAGCTTCCGGATGTGCATGGGGCCAATGCAATTATGAATGTAGTAGACTCTGTGAGTAAACGTGCTCACTTTATCACCACCAATACTACAATCACAGCACTTGGCACCACACAGCTTTACCTCAACTATGTCTGGAAACTGCATGGACTGCCCAAGCAAGTCGTTTCCGATTGGGGCCCACAGTTTGTCGCAGAATTCACAAGGGAGCTGTACTGCATGCTAGGCATCAAACTTGCAGCTACTACAGCCTACCACCTGCAAGTGGACAGACAGACCGAACAGGTGAATCAAGAGTTGGAACAATACTTGTGTAACAGAGGTAGTCTGTTATATCACTATATATATATATGTAAATATGTTATATTATGTATATAAAGAATAACTAATACATATATTAGTTATATGTGCTACATCAGTAATGTAGCTATTATTAGTGTGAACACCATAAGTGTCCACACCGGCTTGTATTTAGCATGCTGGCGCATTAGGCGCCGGCATATATCTTTTACCATACACCTCTTTGTACTACCTACTCAATATACCTGAGTTCAGTTAGTCTAGGTGTGATATAAGGATATACCACTGTTATATCTTTTTTAACTTTCTCCCGAAAGTTCGGTATTCCCAGACAACATAGTTGTACGGTAGTATTTGGTATTCAATGGGCAATTCCATTGCACGGAAGTACCACAGGTTAGAACTCTCTAAAACCGAAAGTTCTGATATTTATCACACAACCTGTTGTGTGATTTGTATCTGGTATTCAACATGCCAGACAGCATGGCAGTACCACGGATTTTGAACTAGAAGTCAAAAACCGTTATTTATTTGTAGTTCTACAAATAAATACATAGACCACGATGAGTCACCACCGTGGTCCCAGGAGAACACGGGCAGAAGAGCTGTCCGCGGCTGAGATTGAAGACAGCGAGCCCACTATGGGGCTCACTACGGGGGATTTGTCGATTTCCCCGTCTCCCTCTGTTGACCCCTAACAGAGCCCATGAATGCTCCCCTCAGAGCATCCGGATGATCCACATGCGACTGCATATGGATCACAGACTGCCCCCAGCTGGGAGCAGTCGCCTAGCAGAGGAGGCGTGCGTCCCCGCACTGATCCTCAGGGCCTGAGCCCCAGCCGACAGGCCGGAGCATCAGGGACTGCCCACCGGGGCAGTCATACCCCACCGAGAGTGGCCTCTATCACAGCCACTCAGGGACGTTATTCCCCAAGGGGAATAACTCATAGATCAGAATCACGCAGCGACTCTGGACAGGTATCTCCTACCAGAGGAGATACCATGGAGGACTTCGTTATCCGAGGTAGCGAAGTAGTAGTACTCCGACAGGAGTACTCAGAGTTTATTACTCTGAAGGACAATGCTGAGATTGTCCTAGCTGAAGCCATGGAGGCTACGGAGCGGCTGAACACGGTGTTCAACTGAGTCAGGGCATCCATGAGTAGGATGTCCCCGAGAATGAACGAACTGTTTTCAGTTCCTTCTAATCAAGCGTCAAGCAAGACACTTGAGCCCGGTAATAACCGGGCACATGATAAAGCAGCTGCTCATGCAGCTACTCATCGAATCATAGACCAAACGTCTATGATGGAGCCAGCTCCTGGGTCAGGAGCTGAGGAACGTGTGAGAACTACGCGTTCTCGCGTCCCTGGTGACCGGTACTCCCGGGCACCCCTCTCCCGGAATATCCCCGAGGATATTCCACACACTGCTCGAGGTGAGCAGGGTGAGGACTCACAGCCGAGACGCAGCCGTGAGGCGCATACAGTGTATGCGCACAACACACCCGAAGCACGGGTGAGTGACACATCACGTGCGTGACTGGCACGTAATGTACGCGTTAATTCAACAGAATCCACACGACGGAGACACGACGCGTCTCCAATTAACACTTGGCGCGAGCTGGCAAGTGTCCCCACGCACGACAGACCTAGTCTGTCAGCGAACCAAGTGATTCAGAGAATCCCTGAATCAATTGAGCATTCTAGACGTTCAATAACAGAACCACAAAGCATTGACATGAATGCTTTGAGAGAAGAGATCAGGCAACGATCTCTGCAACTATCAAGGATAAGTTGTGTTCGGATGCAGACAGTGTGACCACTGTCTCCCAATCTATGCAGGCACTGGACGCCAATGCCCAGTATTGGAGTGACCTTAGTACTAAGGCCGCAAGGTGTAGCCACCGAGCACTTGAGCTACAACTCAAGTTAGCGGAAGAAAAGGTTAACAACCTTTTACATGACAAAGCACCTGAAGAGGCGATTCTGGAGGCTGCTCGGGAAGCGTGTAGCATACACTTCCAATTAGACCAGAGCTCATGATTGCGTGAAGCTGGTTTAATGCCTGAACAACAAGTACGGTTCAGTGCAAATACTGGAAGGAACATTGCCAGTCCATCCAGGAATTATGGGCCCAACCCCATAATTGAGCCACATATACCCCAATCTGAGGTAAATGCACAATTCAGCCGACAAAGCACACCTGCTTTGTCTATCAATGCACAACTGGATGGTGCAGTGGTCAATATGACCTCTGAATACAGCGGTATTCAGCAGATGGTGAGGCAGGCATTACAGAATGCCTCACTGGAGGATGAGCCAGAAAAATCCTTTCTGGCTAAGGCCGGTGTTAAGATGGGAACTCCTCCCACTTACGGCGGTGAGCGCAACCTAGAGAAATTTGATAACTGGGTTGCAAGCATACTTCGATTTATGTCGATGTACAACTTGCTCGGACCTCGAGCAAGTAAGATTCAACTTCAACTCTTGGGTCAGTGCTTAACTGATGAGGCTCAAGAATGGTTCTACCGGCAGGTAGAGCGATTTGATCGAGAGGTCAAACACTGGGACCTGGAGTCTGTTCTGATGGGACTCCAGAAGTGGTTCATGCCAACATTGTCGCTGAACAAAGTGGCCGTCGGTTATGACCATCTTATGCAAGGTTCTATGAACGTGCAGCAACTGCATCAGCAGTTGACTAAACTGGCAAAACAAATGGTGGAGTTGCCAGATGGGTATTCATACCGGAGACGGTTTATGAATGCATTGAAACCTAGCATCAGGGAAGAAGTCCTTGGTAAAGGTTTCACTGCCGAGTTCAGCAAGATTGATGAACTCGTGGAACAAGCTGTAATCGTTGACAATGCGAAATGTTACACTTCAGGTTACAACAATAACCAAAGCAGTGCTAATGCCAATAAACCTGCTACTGTTGATCACAAGCGTGTTCAGCAATCAACTACTCTCAATAGGAGTAGTAATGCAAATGCTGGGTCTTCCAACCAGCATAGCCCTGGAAATAATAATTTCCAGAGCCGGTCGACACCTCAATCGATATCGGCAGGGTGGGGAAATGTGAGAAATAATAATCCCACATATAGTAGAAACCCAGTTAAACCGGGTAATACTGTAAACAGACCCACCCAGAGCAATCCTGTTAGGACTGCTCCCAAAGCAAACAATCCAGTTGTATGCTTTAACTGCAATCAACCAGGTCATATTCGACCTAATTGTCCTTTCCCTGACAAAGATAGGAGGATTGCAGGAGCAAGAATAGAAGAAGTTATTCTTGAGGAAGATGAAGGTCAAATTGAAGAATTTGACGAGTATGCTCCTCATCCTGAGGAGCACCAGGAGTTTGAAGATCAACCTGAAGAGGATGATCAGCAGTATCGTTTCGATGATGATGAGGAATATGAAACGAGATCCATTGACAATGATGTTGTACATGTCAATGCAGTCATTAAAGCTTCAGGCTATAATGATCGTCGCCGACTCTATGGCATTAGAGTCAGTGAAGCAGAGGCTGATCTGAGAGTCTCTGCAGTCTTGCAGACAGGTGGCAAAGAACAACCTGTCTATGACCATCGGGCAAGGAAGAAGGCTCGTCCTTTACCTACAAGAGGTAAAGAGAATGAAACTATATCTGTGTTCTGGGATATAGGAGGAACCAAGGCCCACTGCCTTTTCGACAGTGGGTGTGAGGGAAGCATGATTTCCAGTGATTTCGTGAGAGCCAACAAACTCCCTAAGTTTGAATTGGAGAAGCCAGTTATTCTACAATTGGCTTGTGTGGGAAGTAAGTCCACTGTTCAATATGGACTTACTACCAAAATACTTCTCGGTAATGAGAAGTATGATGAGTACTTCGACATCGCTAATGTCAATTACTACGACATTATTTTAGGAACTCCGTTCTTGCGTCAGTTTGAAATCCTATTGGATTTCAAACACAATCGTGTGCTGATGGGTAAACTTAGTTTTCCCAACCGGTTTGGCAGTTTGATGCCAACTGAGGCAGATGAAAATCAGGATAGTCTGCGGAAGGAAAAGCCTAAGGCTCTTCCTACTCCCACTTCGAAATGAAGCCAGGAGGGTGAGACTAGTAAACCATTACCAATAGTCTCACCATCAGCT
>KN837114.1:518737-529465 GCA_000827215.1 Sphaerobolus stellatus SS14 | reverse complement strand
CAGTCCATGGCGCTTGCTTCGCGTACCACCCAGAGGGGTGCGACCAATGCTCTATTTATCTAGAGCACCTACTGGAGGACATCGAAAGACGTCCCTCCATGTACGTCTTCACTAGGGATGAAATCCTTAGTGGAATCAATGAGGCGTGGCCTCATATCTGGGAATACATCCAACAATTGGATGAATCCCATGCAACTTTCAAAAAGAGAGTTGTATGAAGAAACAGCCACCAATCGTCAGCTGCAAGACGAAAATGAGGATCTGCGTGCGCAGATCATCACACTGGAGACTCGCATTGAGAGTCTCCACCCTCCATCGCTTAGTGAGCGCATCCTTGCGCCCACCCCCACTACCGAGTCGCCTACCGGTATTCAGGCTTTGACCACCCCGGCCAAAGCATCATATTCCAGAAAACGTGCTCGTAAATTAGACAAGAATGAAGATTTCCTGAATAAAGTCAGGAAATACGACTCGCGACCAGAGCACTGGTCGCTATATATGTGGACAGCCCTCGTAGGCTGGCACCAGAACCCCATGAGCGTACCTAATGCGCTCAGGGAAGACAACGACGGCTATTTCCTGGAACAGGATATAGACGTCGCTGCCTGGCTCACCAAAGTCATTGGTGAGCTACCACGCCAAGCCATCATGCTTCGCATTAAGGCAGTGTTTGGCAGCCATACCAACTTTGATACGGCTTGTTACGGATTCGACCCGAATCTGTTCTGCGTGGAGATGCATAGGAGCTGATGGCTCACGGATGCCTCTCTCCCATTGCGCATCGGTTCCCAAATAGCCAAGGGAATCAAAGGTAAGGCACAGATTGAATCTGTGAAAATACCGGAAGGACCAGAATTTCTAAAGCTGGTCCTTGAACACTGTTCTTTATATAGAGAACAGATATATAATCAAATCATCCCGTACATGATCCGGGATGAGGAGAAGCGGCCCTTGAGTTCAGCCACTGTAGAACGTGCGGCCTACATGGCACTTCGCGAGCAGGAGAAGGCCCTGTACAAGGGCAAAAAGCCTGCGACTGCCCCTAGGCAGTCAAAGCCTGCGGTGCATGCACCGACACCAGCAAAAACTGGTGAGTCCAGCCGGGAACGGTTGGATGCGAACTTGGATGCTTATGGCCAAGCCCATGAACAGGTGCTTCCATATGATGAATCACCACCCAGCGGTGAACCAGAAGCTGGGGACATAGCACCTCTATCAGGAGATGCTCATAGTAATCTCACCGATGAGAATACTATGGATATTGACCAAATTGTGGCCGATATTTATGGTGACTGCTAGTAGCGGTCAGCCGGGGAGGATGTAACAGAGGTAGTCTGTTATATCACTATATATATATATGTAAATATGTTATATTATGTATATAAAGAATAACTAATACATATATTAGTTATATGTGCTACATCAGTAATGTAGCTATTATTAGTGTGAACACCATAAGTGTCCACACCGGCTTGTATTTAGCATGCCGGCACATTAGGCGCCGGCATATATCTTTTACCATACACCTCTTTGTACTACCTACTCAATATACCTGAGTTCAGTTAGTCTAGGTGTGATATAAGGATATACCACTGTTATAACTTGAGACTGTTTGTGAATCAACAACAAGACGACTGGGACGAGCTACTCCCCATGGCAGAATTCCAATACAACAACCATGTCCATTCATCTACTCAACAGACACCATTTATGTTGGATTCCAGGTGGAATCCATGCACGGGCTTTGAACCTCAACAACCTGCATCTAGATTAGAGACGGTCAATGAATTCAAAGACCATATGCAAGAATCACTGGAAGAAGTGAAAGCAGCCCTTACCAAGGCAAAGGATGACATGGTACACTACTACAGCTGCCGGAGGACTCCCCCGCCGGAATATCAGATAGGTGACAAGGTCTATCTAGACTCGAGCGACATCAAGACTACCCGACCGTCTCAAAAGCTCAGCCATCGTTACCTAGGACCATACAAGATTGTTGGGAAAACCGGTCGGCACCCCTATAAGCTTGAACTCCCACCTTCCATGAAACGTATTCACCCTGTCTTTAATGTAGTGAAGCTTTTACAAGGCCCCAACAACCCAATTCCTGGACGGAAAACTGATCCACCTCCTCCACCGGAATTAGTTGATGGTGAAGAACACTATGAGGTTGAAAAGGTGTTGGACAACCGGCTATTCCGCAACTGTCTGGAGTACTTGGTCAAGTGGAAAGGGTATGGGTATGAGGATAATTCATGGGTAGCCGAGCAGGACATGGAGGTGAAAGACTTGATCACACAGTTTCATCTTAGGCACCCGAATGCTCCCTGTCAGATCTGCACTAATGCTTTCAATTCACTAGATTTCTGACAGGTCAGACAAGTCCACCATACATTGAGGACACCGTATTCTAGAGGGGGGATGATGTCAGGGGATGACCATAAATTTCCACCCGGGATTATTTTCAACACCAATAATCACCAGGAGACATTTCCGCCTGGAAACCGTCAACCCTCATTTCTGCTCGGAATTCCCCAGCCACATATTCACTGACTTCTGTGGCCAGCGAGTAGGAGGCTAGGCTGGAGACAGTGGGCTCCGCATGGATGGGAGCCATGCAGATTTAGGGACAGGGATGGTTAGTACAGGGTCATCTGCATGGGTTATGTTTCCTTTTCGTCTTAGCACCATCATTGTATTTTCTCTTATCTTGATTGTGTCTGACCTATTTCCTATTTATTGGGCTCACTCTAGTAGAGGCAATCCAAGACTTTCTCTTTGGATTTCCCTTCTACTAGGTGAGATTCCCTTCACATGTATTATTCATTTATTTATATACCTTTGGATTTCCCCTCTACTAGCTTGGCATGATGTCCCCCCGGTTCCGAGGGTTGCCCTTACAAGAATTATACTAGTATTGAGTAGTAATTAAATATCTTTACATGTATAATTTGAATCTTGTATGAGGTATACTATAGGTATTAAACTACATTACTCCACTATCCTTGTTACCAGTATAATACTCTGTATAATATTAGATACATAATACCTCTGATAGACAAACCAGTAAACTAGATGGCAGTTCAGTTACCAGTAGACTCATAGATACCTGTGATGAAACACTTGATACGGTTTAAGTCAGCCACCTGTCTGTTCCTCAGCAATAGATTACAGAGGAAAATTTATGAGACTATGAGAGACTACTTACCTCATTCCCTGGAAAGAGGCTTTTCTTACCCTCACCTAAGTCCTACTAGTTATCTGAACTGTTTCCTTGTTTCTCTGAGATATCTGGCTGCTGGTATTTCTTTTGAGAATCTTCTGACCTAACTGTCCCATGCCGCAATCTGAAGAGGAGATAGGGATATTATCCATAATTATTTGGCGATGTACTAGCACTTAAAACATAGTTTGTTATTTACCTGCGACGTGGTGGCCTTTGAATGGAAGTGCTGCTATTAACTACCATTGAAAACCTTTGGAAAACCTCAGCTCGAACTATAGGAGAAACAAGGAAGCTAGTAAGGTTTAAGGTATGAGAGAGAGGACAAGTCCTGTGGCATTCCTCACAAATTAGAAGTCCACTGTATACTTATTTTTGTGGGTTTCCATCTTCCTATTGTCATGTAACAAAGGAGTTCCATCGATTTAACCACCTCTATTGTTGAACACTTTGATACATTCTAGTGGTTCATTGTTCATTGCTTATTTCCCTATTGTTCTCGCCGCTTAGCTTGCCACATGTGACACAAGACTGTTTTCCTACACTCTCGAAGTCTGAAGATATGTCTTCCCCCTCTGTGCCCTCTTGCTACCCCTTCAAGTTTCGCAAACACGCTATTGGACTTTGCTGTATATTCAATGTAGTGACAGGAAGCTGATAATCACTGGTTGGATGAAACATCATATGATCACAATAACCACAGGAAATTAGCAGACTATCAGAACTGAAGAGTCAACAGTGAGTCTATTTATTAAGCTCAATGTTTATTAAATTGAATCTGACCCATTATTTACGAAGTTGCTCATTGCCAACACTCAATGAGTGCAAAGTTAGTTTCTGGCCTAGCATATAAAGACCGCCAGTGGTGGAATGAAGGAGTAGCAGTGCTCCTCTAGTGAGATATCTGCATCATTGTAAAATAAGAGCCTCACATAACATACTGTACATAAATCTTTGCTATGGGAACATTGCTTTCCAGTCATAATTCAAGTTGACTTACTCTGTGAGGACAGATTATATTATGTTCTTAATTAGATAGATATCAATTTTCTTCATAGTGTTTTGGATTGGCATTATAGATTTGACCTCTTTGAGGAGAGCAGATCTCATTCGCCGTTCTTTCCATCTTCCCTGACCTCAAAATACTCCAAATACTCGAACTCATGTGACCTGACCAGTGTCAGTCTCAATAAAAATATTGTTTTGGACCTCCTAATAACTCCACCTCCACAAAATTCGACGTTACGAGTGATTACATTTTGGGATTCATCGGTGGCAGACCGGAACTCATACAATGCTGCTTGGTTGTTTGAAATCGGTTCTCCTACTGCTAGCGCATCATCGAAATCCAAACCCCATGATACCCGAAGGTTCTGCATTCCATTCTTAGGTAAAAAGTACTTCGTCTCATTGAAGTAATATATCACTCACCCTATTATAGGCGCATACCTTGCACAATTGTACGAATATGAGAAGTTACCGGACTTCATTGATCCCACCGCTCCTGCAGAACCCGTTTTAATCGGTAGTGAAACAAGGATGCTGACTGCTCACGCTCATCCTGAAGTATTCTTTAACCTTCAAGTCCTCCCTGAAGAAATCGCGCTCGAACGATTGATCAATGTTCATAAACAACGTCTCATTGCTGCAGTAATCAAATCCTTTGTCGGTGGTCAACATTTGGCCACATCAGTAAAATGTGCCACGGGCGCTAAAGTCCTCATAGTGATAGGTAGTACTAGGTAGCACTAGGTAATGGCAGATTCGCTAATCGAAGCTAGGAGTCGGGATATAGATTATATACCACCGCCTGTTGCTCCAAGCACAAGCGCTAAAGTGGATTCTGTGTCAACTTTCCTGATGCACCAATATGCTGTTCGAGGTGGATCAGAAATGCTATTGGGACTGCTTCAAGATGAGGTCTCTGACTCCGGAAGCATTACATAGTGTTTCTACGAAGTTTTCTACGTGACCCAGGAGAAACATTTTATAATATTATGTATATGTTTATATGCCTATAGCATCTTTCTATCCGTTTGTTGTAGGTTAATGTTTTTTAATACCAAAAACAATATAGACTTCATTATTGTGGGAAATGTGCCGCGAATCATGTATTATTATTCTTTGGCATGCGTTGGCTGCCTCTTACACGACGAGAACAACTATTGCATGATTTCCATGACTTTTTACAACTATGTTCCGAGATATCTGGCCAGCGGCCGCTATCGAGCAAGCTTATGCGCAATAATCTCAAAGATCGGTATTCATTTTCGCCATTAGACTCCGTTTATTCAGTGGGCCTGTCCACGGGAGAACATTCAATTTCCTGAAGCTGTGTCGATCAATAGACTCCGGTTGATCGACACAGCTTCAGAAAATCAAGAAGGTTGTCCTGCATCTCTGTCTCTAGGTCTTGAACGTCCATTTGAGGTTCCTTTATGACCTCGTCCCGATCAAATGGAGGAACGTATGCTGAATATGAATGGAAAACATGGATCATGGCATACTGGTCCACCGTAATACGAGGATCGCACCCTGACTCCTTTACAACCAAACCCAGTAGTCCACGTATCCTAGGATAGATCACCCATTCCCTTCGCTGTATCGAGCAAAGCAAGGAATGTATGCCTATCCGGCACTAATCTGGTCGGAATCTTGCCTTCTGCATCGCGGTATGTATTGATCATCTGCCTTGCCAAGCGGAACACGTCGAGTTTGTGATCCTTCGAACGAGCACAAGCAAGGATCAGCACATTGTACATATACTTCGAAGACAGTATCCCATTATCTACCGTCATTTCTGTGAATAAATCCAAAGCTCGTTCAGCCTCAGAATTCATTTGCTCTGCAATCGCCCTTATCATCATGTTATGGAGGAATTCAGCTGGCTGGCTATGCGCCGCATATCGTATGTGAGAAAACATGTCCCATGCTTACGCCTTCGACTGATCGTTACCCAGACCCCTTTTAGTGAAGAGACCGCGAATGATGCGGGCATAACTTTGTAAAGGTGCAGGCGTGGCTCAGGATTCCAACTTGTGTATGAAACTGCAAGCATCGTTGAGCCGACCAGCCTTCAGACACGCCTTAATGAGACGGTCTCAATGAGGTTCTTGTGTTATTTCTGGGAAGATATTGTCAGTTGATGTCCAAAAATGGATATAATCCAAGAAACGTACTAAGCCCCATACAAGAGAAGTACGGATCCGTTTGCTCTACCAAGCCGTTACTAGCATATCAATTCAGCGGCACATCATATTGGTCATTGGTTGGTTGCATGCCTGAAACCTGAAGTTCTTTAGCATATATTCGCAAATGCAATGCTTACGGAGCCCCACGGGCGCCAGGTTAAGAAATTGAGAATTGAATTTTGATCATTCGCTTTTTGGTCGCGTTTTTGGAAGAATAGCCTCCAGTCCTCTTCTTAAACAGTTCTAGCACCAACTTTCCCCTTGGTAAAACTGAATGTATATTTTTCTGTATAGAAGTAACAGGACTGTTGGAATATTGGGGAGAGGGAAACTGAAAACAAACCCAGGTATATCTGAGTCACTGATAGCCGAAATACATCAATGACACGTGTCCGAAGGAGTCCAGATATTTTTGGTACGTCGAACGTGGTATTTTTGGTCGTAATCAACATGTCAGGCTTCCTGCAGATTTAAAACCACTCTGGTGGTTAGAATAGTTTGGCACATTAAATATTAGAAGGACTTTTACAATGCTAATTTTTCACAAGATGCCTTCCACTATGAAAATCATATACCGTATTTTTGCTCTTGCATATATGCTGCCAAGGTTTTGTGTGTGGCTAAGCCCTAGCTTAATGCCATCATTAAATCAAGTTTTCGAGAATTTCAGTGTAGCTCATACTTTTTAAATAATTCATGATACCTTGTTGCCCCACAAGTGTATGTCTGCGTAGCTATCCCTATCCCCACCGTCTCTGACTTCTACAGAAATATGATCCAGTGAATACGGGAATGTAATATAGTCTGTGCATGAGTTTTATCGATGAAATAATATTACGAGCATGCATAGACTTATATGAGCCTATATGCATAGAAAAGAATCCGGATATTCACTAAGTGAGGGCTTGGGCAGTAGGCATCAGTTTGATATTAATAGTAAACCTTTTCTGCGATGACTCTCATTGGTGTCCTTAGCTTCAACTTCAGTAATATTATGCCTCTGAAGATTCGTAAGACCTTTTATTCAGTTAGTTATAATGGATAAGGATCATATAAACTCTCCTAGAGGTAGGGGATCACTTCGAAAATTGAAAGTCGAAAACTTATTAAACGCCCTCCGTAGTCATTGCTTACTGTCTGCAACGCCTTGTCTCTTGGAGCTAATACGAATGAGGAGTGAAAAATAGAAGGAGACCAACACCAACATCCAAAATCCAAAGATGAAATTCCAATGCCTGATGTCTATTGATCGGAATCTCAATTTCGTTAACCTGGCGCCCGTGGGGCTCCGTAAATGCTAGTAAATATCTTACTTTAATCAATTTCAGAACCTGTTCCGAAGCTAATGGATCTGCAGCTGATAACTGTACTTAAATGAGTGAAAAACTCGTCCATTTAAGAAGCAAACTTACAGAACCATAAATTAAACCATCCCATTCCTGTCCAGATATAAGAGCAATCGGAATCGTGGATTTCACGGTTGTTCCAGCTCCTGCGGCATTCACCCTTTCCAGTCTTATCTGAATCTGGTTAAGGACTTGTCGCAAGGAGAGCGCGATGGACGAAGGAGCATCTTCCAGAGGAAGTAATCCTGAGGAACTGGTGGATATAGGTATAGCATCTTCCGCTTTCCTTGTTTTTTTTTCTCAGCCATAAGTTCCGCGACTAGAGAGTTGACGGGAAGTGAAGAGGATGCCGCCTCAACTTCATCGAAGTCTTTTAATCGAGTTTGCAGACTCCGAATGAGCTTTTCGAAGTCTGATGCAGGTATGGCTATAGGAGTGCTTTGCTGAACGTGCTTCGTGTCTTCTTCCGGAAACTAATAATAGGTCCGTGTAGTGAGTGTTCCAGCCTTGGTACATTCATATTAGATTCAATGACCTTGTTAAAAAACCCATAAAGTATAGATAAAAAATAATAGCTCGACCGACCTCACTGGTGAAGAACCATACAGTGAGTGAGTATCCTGTCCTACTGGTTCAACTTGTGGCAGACATTGGGAAGCGAGCTGCTGCAGCCGCCTGACATGACCCAACAAACGGAATTCCAAGGCCCTTGCATTTCCTGGGGCTACAAGTTGCTGGTATAATAGATCTATGAGGGCATAACGGAGCATAGCTTTGGATGGTTTTTTTGTCGAAAGAGGAAGGAGGTAGTAGGACTCGGTACCGTACACGTACTGTCGAAGATTTTCGTCGACTCTACAGTATTACGAGACAGGTAAATTACTGGCCATATCTCCCGTATAAAATACGGTCGCATACGGACGTAAATACGAAGTTTACGGGATTTAGAATTGACGGCGGCTGTTATCAAGTCCGTCATCAATGATCATCACCAAGACTGTCCTTAGCACTATCACAGCCGATTGCTGGGTTCTTTCGTCCCTTGGAACTCGATTGCAGGTATTAGAATAGATCTATGACTTTCCAGAGGTTTCTATATGGTGACGAGACAGTGATATGATTTTTGAAGGATTTTCTCCGGGAGCTAATGACCTCTTTAAGTCCCTCACTGCTCCTCACAGCCATTATACTTCTCCAGGCTGAATACAATGCCCTTTTCAAGCTTGTCAACTCCCTTCGTAACACCCTTCCCGATTACCCATCCACCTCCAACTTTGCTCATTCAAGATACCATTGACAATCTCTGTCTTCTTATCTGCCATGAGCGTAATATAGCATGCCTCTATATTCTCCAAAGTACACATTGCTTTCCTGGACATATCATGATATTAATGAGTTGGAGGTTGAATGTGGAACACACACAATGATCCTGGAATAGGTAACAAACATATGAGGTCCTAAGGAACAAACCCATGCCAGAGCTAATTGTTTAAGAGACGATCCAGATCTTAATGCTCGTCAAGCAGCACATTCGCTTAGGTCATAAATAGTTATATTCATTGAGAAATATGCAAAATAGAGCTTTAATTTGATTTTTATCATCTCCATAACCGTAATAAGCAGTATACGGCCATATATAGACCGCACCCATACCATCAAGCCTTGTGAGTGACCATTATACAGTATTGTTACAGTACTGTAACCTCCATAAATACCTGTAAAGTGTATGGTTGTATCCGTATACTGTACGGTGCCAAGTCCTAGGAGGTAGGCGTGACCACTATTATGTAAGTGATGTTGTGTATGCTGCAACTATGGTGAGCTCAAGGCTACTTACCTCACTGGAGTTTCTGGCTGATATAATTGATTTATAGGCAGAAGTGGAATGGAAGATGCGGGATAAGGTGATTAATATTTGATCTTGGACATAATATACTTATGCTCATTCTTATCGGCAGCCCTCTATCCATCCTCGACCAGAAACTGAGCTCACCCTCATCCAAAACTAATACTGAATTAGAGCAGCATATTTCTATTGCAAGGCATAGCACCATAACGATGTACCAAGATATCTGTGGTCATCTCCAAAGTGTTGTGGACTGATGGATCAGGGTTGAGCATGCAGTGGAGAGTGCATCTTCAGCAGCTTTTAAACCTGTTGAACAACAATTCATTAAACTACAGGGTATGTGAAGTAGCTCATTCCTCAGGATGAATCTCTTACACCCGGTGTACTCGCATTCCTTGTTCCTGATGTTCATGTGGTCCCCTTCTTGTGTATTTCTTGGCATCGATGGTTCTTGATTCCTTGTAGCATTTATTGGGCTCATGCTAGCAGAGGCAATCCAAGACTTTCTGTTTGGATTTCCCCTCTGCTAGGTGAGATTCCCTTCACGTGTATTATTTCCTTTATTTATATACTTTGGATTTCCCCTCTGCTAGCTCTGGTGTGACATCTGTCAGAGTCTGAGGGTTGCCCTTACAGAGTTTGCTTCACCTTTTGTCAGCTGCAAATGCACAGAAAATACAACATTATTAGTGGATTTTACCAGTGAAGATTGAGAAAATATACAAGTTTTATGATTCATTTGTCGCAACTTTTGATCTCATAAAATTCAAATAAACTCTCATATTCTCAACTGGAAAATCCTAATTAAAAAGCAAGGATTTTTGATAAGCATTTGTCCCCAGACAAATCTGATATTACTCATGGCTTTGCATTTATCAGAATTACACATTTTTTTAGCTGCAAAAGCTAGCCAAAACTACTATAAATATTTGATTTCCCGAATGAATTTATCCAGATGAAAATCTGTTACAAATCCTTGGTTAAAAATAGCCTAAATGTCTAACTGGGTTTTCTGTGCCTTTTCCGAGCTGAAAATGCTTACAAATAAATGTATGATTTATTCTGGGAAAAATCCCACCTTCTTGGAGCAAGAAATCTCACTTTGTTCAGAAACAAAAT
>KN837114.1:482995-504796 GCA_000827215.1 Sphaerobolus stellatus SS14 | reverse complement strand
CCTGACGCTCATAATTGTTCAAACCAGCGGAGTTTGTTCTAAACGGCGTAGCGACAGCTAGTAACGATAGTGGCCTGTTATTTTCCGTAGACGTTTCCTAGCCTGTGTAGTTCTACGGAAAAATTAGGCGCCGTTGCCCGTTTTCCTGATGTATCAGTGGTTGCCCTTTCACGACATAGACAATGCAGAGGCTTACAAAGTGCTAATCAGAATAGCAATCAATAGTGCTCCATAGGTTTGTGCATATATGACTTGAGCGTTGGCTGAACGTTTTAGATCTTGTAGTGGCATGGCGAGGAAGGAAGGGCCTTGCCCAGGTGACGACAGACTATTAGGCTCCCAACCCTATGCCGGGATGCGTAGTCCAAGGGCTCTGGGACACTGGTTTTCCAATTTTCTGGCTATTTTTGTCCCCTGAATATATTTACTTGAAGTCCTAATGAAAGTTTTTCAGGATGATAAAAAGAAGCTTTTCCGCACTTTCCATGTAATATTATTTGTTTTCTTCGGCGGGAAGGGGCCGTTCTCTCTTTGAAATGTCACGCAGAAGAACTCTTTGAGCGAGGATGATGTCTAGCCGAGGGTTCGGAGGTCCTCGGCAAGCGAATTCCGGGCGCTACCATTGCTATATATAGTAACGTTACGTAATGGTAGGGTAGTCTGGGAGACGAAATTCGGGCGCCTACAATGCCCTAAACTTTTCGGCATAGGGTTGCATAGCTTTTAACTATCGCCCCCTGGCCTTGCCGCGGCTTAAATTACTGACGGGTTAACATATTTATCAGTCGACCGATGAATTCCTGGCCATTGCGGGTCAGAAATAGCTCGCTAATGAACGAAGCCGTCCGCTAAATTCAAGTCCTTCCGAGGGACCCCATCGAGGAACTGATCTTATGGTACATCGTGATACTTATAATTAAATATAATTATGGTTTCGGTGGTCGACGTTACCTACTGGTTTAGATTCATCGAGTCCGGCCTCACATTTTGCTCCTCGTACGTCTCCTCGGACCTAATTCCCGCAAGGTTCGGAATCAGCTTATTCGCTGATGATAGGCAGGATTTGAGTGTATTAATCGCTTGGGACGTTGTTTTAGCTACTACAAGAGCGTTCCGAATATTGTGTGAATATGTACGGTGGTACGTATATACTTGCAGTTAGCGCAACTGCTAGACGCTCTTAATGAAGCCTTAAATATTAAGCGGTGAATGGTAGCTGTTGTTAATGTTATGTTTTCGCATATACCACATAGGCCTACTTAATTGTAACACTGACATCGCCAAGAAGTTGATCGAGTTGATATAAAGGTTTGAACCTCGTTACGGGATATTCCGTGTTCGCCCTGTCACCCGTAAATTCTGTTGGACTGTTCCGTCGTCTGCATCCGGCTTGTCGAGAATACGCATTCCCTCCCTCTTATTTATGGTTCGTCTGCCAAAGACTTCACTGGAATTGAATGAAATGAAATGTTCTCCAATGCTTTCATCAGCCATCAAAACGGTAGTCGCAGCTGTAGTTCGTCTATATTCTTGAGGAGCATCTTGTACTGCTGTTGAAGAAAAAAAAAATGATCTTGACAGCGATCGATGTCATGTTGCCTACGGGATGCAAGTTTTTGGAATGGGTCTAGTTCTTCCTTCAGGAGCTTAATCTCACTGGATGGACGGTATTCACAATCATTCTTGAGCTTGGTAACTAGATCTAAGCGGCGAAACAATTAATACATAACTTTTATTATAAAGATGTGACAAACCTGGAATATGTTGCTCGAATAGGTGTGTACTTGGTGTAGTCGGAGGCATTGTGGAGCTGGGAGAGTGGACAGGGTACGGTGGCGGCAACTTGAGGCCACGCGTTTAGATGCAGGAATTGATAGTGCTATATGAGGTTTCATTCGAACTCCGCGATGTTGTCACTAAAGCGGTGCAACGGACATTGTATAACAGGACGCAATATAATAGACTCTAATTGTCGGACACGCATACATCACCGTATCCCCTATCAGGTTACCAAGAAGCTCCGTAAAACAACAAGTAGCACTATTCATAAAAATGGAAGCGAGCCTTCTATCTCTCGCGAAAAGTATTTGTGATTTACCGAAATTATGCCCGTATTCGGTCGGGAAGTTTTCGATTGAAGGGGCTTCAGTTGAGTGTCCGTAGACTATCATTCAGGTAGGGGACATCTGAAAGACCATGGCTGATTTAATAATTGTAAGTTTATATCATGTTACAATGTTCCTGCAGAAGAAACGTATGGAACATTAATTACCTTCATACATAAACTCTCCATGGAATTTGAGCATTACGCTGAAAATGAATGTGCGAACATACGAAGTGTCGATGAGGCAGAGGGAGGTCAAACGTTCTTTAGTCCTTATCAAAGCTAAGATTTCAGATAATATCTTGTGATGGCTGAGGAGTAATGATGAATACATGGCTCGTTGCGCTGCCCGATGATCCACATCATATTTATGCTATTAAGACCCCGAAAGAATCCAATTTCGTGAAGGCCACAGGTTGAGAGTTGTTGAGCGGGTCGACCTGAAAAGCTGAGAGGCAAAAAAACACTGAGATAGACAATTTGAGGATGAAGCTGTGATAGCACATACGAAGGTTCGTCTCTCAAAATCATATTATCATTGTATGAACGTCTTCCATACCTATAACACATGTATCAATCTAGTAAGCTGGAACCCGCCATATGCCTGTTATCGGAAGGGAACGGGAAATGGATGGATATGACGACGAGGGATTGGTTGAACGCGGGTGGTTCCTTGGCTCCTAGTGTATCCATTGCTGCTATTGCATCGAGAATGGATGGGTTATAAATCACGACTCAGCTCTGCGGCACACAAGTCTAAGAGTCATCGAGAACGACATTAAATAAGGAACTTGGGTCCCAAGGTAATATGCTAAAGTCTATAGCCCTTGCAACAGAAGTTCCATATCACAGTTTTTGTAAGCTCTGCCCATATTCCACAGAAGTACTTGATGTTAATGGTTTCCTGCTGCAATTCAAACTATATTCTCTTCTCAAACAATATGGAGAAAACTAACGGAAGTCTCTATGACTGAGCAGTCCCCCAATTAATCAATGTTGAGTTCCATTCCAGACATAAGTATAAACTGAGAACTATATCACGTTACATGTAGTTAATGACTTCATTTACTTATCCTGGATCCCGGTCTTGCTGTGATAAATGAGATAATCTCCGTCTAGAATTATGAAGAATTCAATGGTAAGTGATTCTGGCATATGTGTAATTCTCAGTAGCCCCTATTCCTCAATCTCCTATTTCTATCAAACATAGGCTCCAGTGAGGATTCTCTAGGGGCCAACAGCCCCCAGCAATGAACCAAATGATTCCTATATCTCATCGATATTACCTCAACAGAAGGTTGTATTAAAATCTAGGGACTGAGAAGCGGAAGGTGTTGCAGGAACTGCAATATTAGAATAACTCAGTCTGAAATACTATTTCAGCCGAGTTTATTAAGGGATTCAGAAGATTAAAGGCGAAAAGGTATCGAAAATCTGGTCTCAATGTACCATCCTATGACATTCATTAATGTTCATTCAAGTTTCCACCAGTTCGCGCACTGATATGAATAGTTTATTCGGCCAAGGCGTCCGAACCTTATTTGAAACTCTGTTTCAGCCAGGTTTAGGGCATTATCCATGTGATAAAAGAGGGCCAAATTTTACAAGCTAAATCACCTAATACATCACCTGACATTCTGCGCTTTTTCCGGGCACAATAAGTTATTCCCAGCTGAACAGTTTGGACAGTTTGAATTCGCTTCAGCCAGATCCGGGAAAGGATCATGTTTTACTCAGTCGTTACGAAGGAAAATCACGCTTGCTATGTGATATACTAAGTGTTCCTGTAGATTCTAATCACCACACGCCGACATGAAGACCAGATACTTCTACTTTTACACCAGTATCCAATAGTTTCTCATTTAGGCGTAATTTTTGATATATCTCCTGAGGAGAACCGTCCTTTGCCAGCAATATTTAGGTTAAAGTAGAATGTCGCAAGTAGAATAGTGTCACACCTTGGAATCTCCAAACAACCCACTTGTCCGTGGTGCATGATCCGTACTTCGTGATTCTATATGTTATTTATATCTATGAGGAACCGCCAATAGCAAGTAATATGTATGCTTGCTATGGTAAGAATTAACTAGTAAAACATACACAGAGTGCTTTGGTCAATATTGCGTCTTAAGTTTGTCACACTGCGGAGTCATTTGTGGAGTAGCCATACATTTACTGAAGTTGCTATCCCCAGACTTATTGTGCTTGCACCCCCTTAGGAATTTTACAGTTAAGAATACTATAAATATATTCACACATGTGGAGAAAGGAGACATGATTTTCTTATGTCTAGCCACACTGTATTTCATAGGCAATCCATATGTTAGCGGCGCTATTATTCCCAAGTTTTACATACATTTGTTTCTTATCCCAGGAATAAATAAATTGTTTTAGCAATCGACACAGGAGACATATGTTGCCTGTCCACCACCACTGACACAGTATTAGTATGTCTGTGGAGCCTGGCGTTGCACACCCCCCTACTGTATACCGCTCACATGCTAAGAGCGGTCAGCCTTACATCTATATACTGGGTATAGGCCCCCTTATCCGCCCCCTTGAACGCGGGCTGTTTCTTCACGGCGGCAGCCAGAACTGCCCCGCGGGACTTGACGGTCGCGAGGAACGATGCGGGGTTGGCGATACGAGGTTGAGTCGGGTCCTTCGTGAGGAGGGATGTCGTCGCTGAGGCTGAGGCTAACACCGCTATTCTTGCTCGCCGCTATCTCCTCCCCCACACTTGACGTCGTATCAATCGACGTCCGCGCCGTCTCCTCATCCTCCCGCTTGCCAAAGCACGTTCTCCTCTGCCTGACATTGCCGTCTCCCTTCCCAAACAAGCTTCCACAGTCGCTCTCGGCGTCGCTGAACGCGCCAGGGATGCTTAAAGGCTCCTCGACGGTGATGGTCATTTCGTCTTTCAGTCGTGTTCTTCTCGGGCGTCGTGACGGTCGTGGTGACGGTCGTGTTCAGCGTCGTCGGGTGCGCAAAGGCAGAGGCGAAGATCCCACCGCCGATATCGTGCGCGGTGGTGTCGAAGAATGGAACGTCGTCCATGTAGGGGAGGACGACAGATTCTTGCACCTAGAGCACATCGTTAGCGAGGTATAATGGAGGATGGATGTGGATGCGAACGCACAATCTCCTTGAGCTTGGACTCGATGATGGAGAGGACCATTCTCCAGCGGATTTGGCGTCGGAGACGACGGGCTCGATGGCGATGTCTATTTGCGGCATCGTCGTGAAGGCGTACCACATGCGGTTTGAGGGCGGCTTCTTGATCTAAGGAATTGTCGACGCTTGCAGGCGGGGACGTTGGATCGGCTGCTCGGTGTAGTAGAAGGATGCGAAAATACAGATTATAGAGAGCGGAAGGAAGGTGAGCCCTCCGAGGACGTGGACTAGCAGAAGAGTGAACAACATCGACGCCAGTTCATGATGTTACAAACACAAGTGCTTCTCGCCAATTCCTTCTCCGACCAATCACAACGCTGTCCGTCTAACAGCCACGTTACATTCGCAGAATATCATTTTTTTCACTTTCGTTACTACATTGTATCCTACGTGTTATCCTTTCATTTCTACTTTCCTCATCACTTACCGCTAAATAATGCAGATATAATAAGCCACGCTCGACGGATGTAAACCCCTAAAGATCTCGGGGGCTCAACTCCTTGTCGCAAAAATCCAAAATGCCTGATCATGCCTGCTGACCTGATCAGGACATGGTCAGAGCATGGTCAGGACGTGGTCAGGACATGATCAGGACATGGTCAGGACATGGTCAGAGTATGGTCAGATATGATCAGACCCTCTATAATTTTAGTATATAATAATACCTTAGTACAGGATCAAACTGAAGCGGCCCAAATGCTAGTTACAATCGGAATAAGTGATATATATTATTATGGACTACGATCATCTACCGACAAACAACCCTATTTCTGAACATCAAATACTAAGACTCTATTATAACTGAAGATTGCTGTGGGTCGATCTTTAGCTTTGTTTATACATCTCGTCATTTAAGAAAAAGCGAAGGAATGCATCATTGTCAATAAGATCATTGAAGAAGTATACTTTTCCGCTTTTCTCAAAAGCAGGGAGCATATGACATCCCCTCACCAGGTATTTAGGCATCACGAAGCGATAGTCTTTCTCCTCAAAGATGCGACAGCCCTCCCACACCGTTCGGGGTTTCCATGTCGAAGGCTTGAACTCTGTGACTAATGTCACTATACATTGCCTTCCTCTTATATCGATGCACTTGAAAATGGATTGGAGTCTTCCAAACGATACTGGAGCTGTGTTAATAGCCACACAATCATATCGTGGCTGTCCATAAAATTGAGGATTGCAGCGGAGGATATCCCTCTTCTCCCTCCAGTCCTCAAATGAGCGATAATTGAGGTAAATACATTGATATTGTATAATCTACTAATTCAAGTAAATTAGGAATAATTCAAGGCGAAAAAGGATATGGCAAAGGCTTACCTGTAAAGGCATCTGTGGACGTTCGTCTCCACTAATCGCTTCTTGTAAAAAATCTATCAATCGTCGGGTAAAGTGACGGAATGCAGGATTATCCTTCTTGCTCAATTCGAATTTGCAAATATCAATAGGCTTTAATGGAGAACCTATAGCCCAGTGCTCTCGGCCCTCTATTGGAGTAAGCTGAGGTCCACCATCGCTCTCATCCAGTTCTTGAAGCCTCCTTTGATTCTCCTTGTCATGTAAATCTACATACATGCGGATACGTGCGATTACCTCTTGATTTTCATCAATACGAACCACCTATAATAAAGGACCATTATTATATAAAATATTCGGTTACTTTATAGTTTACCTGAGGTTCGACATCACGGAAATTCGTCTGATCATAAGCCTGTTGGACCTCTTGCTGAAATCCTTCTCCAGGACGTGTAGAATTATTTTCTGTGACTCCCTTGGCTCTCAAATCTTCGGGTAAGTGGACAAGACTGTGATGTTTCGGATAATTGAAATTCTTGCTATATAGACAAGTTACTTGCTTTGGAGTAGGTCAGCACCATCGTTACGATAGTTGAAGCCTAGATAAACTAACCGAGCAGTATTTTTCATACTTTGGCAAACAGGATTCTAAATATTTGATTTGATCTTCCGTTACAACAGATAAACCTGAAATGGCTCGAATGATTCCCAACAGCCGAATGCAGTGAACAAGAGGCGACTTTTCAGGGAGAATATCTGTCACAGAAGGCAATATTGACTATATCAAATCAGCAGCTTGAATTTATCGAAAACAAAAGGTGTGCTTCATACCTTCAAGATATCCTTATAGCTGTTTCCGTCTGTAAAATCTGCCGATGCGACCATTTTAAAATGTTTTAATCTACGCTAACGTGGTGTGCGATCCATGCTGCCAGTGTGTGTAATGACTAGAAAGTTTAATAAATTAAAACTAACTCACTTTTTGGATAAGCGAGCACGTTCCTGTGATGTAAGAATTTGGAGTAAAAGAGGCCATTGGTGTTTTCCCCATTCTCCGGAATCTAAAGCGTGCAGTATATCATAAGAATATGCCATGTATGGATCTGAGTTACTGAGACGCCAAAAGGAATTCTAGGGGAAAGGTGTCAAGAAGTATTTTATGTAATGGTATCTCGAGAATTATACCTTAACATAATGTAATCCAGAAGACCGAAGTAGCTGGTCTCTTGCTGTTCGTGAAGAGCATTTCCTCGCTGAGTAATATAGCTCTACCATGTCGGTTTGTGTCCGCAGCATGAACTCTTTTGAAAGTAGGTGAAGGGCTTCCTTCGCAGCGAGGCACTTCGGACAGGAATGGTTCGCTTTTGCACCTCTTGTACCACATGTGGAGCAAGCCTCTTCCCCATCCACAGAATGTATGAGAAATCCAGGGTATAATACACGGACAATATCATCACCACATTTGACTGCTTCACCATGACGGGATGGCTTACGCAACGACCTAAAAATTATGTCGAAAATCTTGTGATATACCTCCCGCTTAAATTGAGCAATTTCAACCGATCAAGCACTGTCATCCTCAACTTCCGAGCTTTCGTTAGGATTTCCGACCTGAAGAAAACAGTATAAATTAAGTGTTAAATAATGAATCTACCTAACTTACTATGGGCATGTAACCTATGAGCATTCCTCCACCGTTACCTGATCCATTTCGAATGGCACTTGGGAGAAATCCTGGCCGAATGATTATGGGATGCATCTTGACGGTGGTGGAGACATTGCTTTTATCAAGCCATAAATGGAGAGGAAGGAAGCAGTGTGGCATTCCCTCCTCTCGAGGCAACGAACTCTAGAAACAAAAAAGGGATAAATTAAAAATCAAGAAAGAATATTCAGGCCTCACCTGTATATCCCACCACAAATTTCCAGAATTTAGGTCGTCATAAATTCGAATAATCCGATAGCCATCATTTAAGAATTTTTGGACAGGAAACCACATGATTTTTTCAGAGAGTGTTGTGTCGGTAATAATGTCGAGAATCCAGTCCCAAGGGTCTCGAAATTTGAAATGGAAGGTATGTAGATGACCTTGAAATTCATGAGACACCTTGGCATCTTGAAACTGTAAGAAAAAAGTTAAATAATAATGCAACTCTTTAGAGACAGTTTGCACCTCAATTCCAAATTTTCGTGCCGCAGCCAATGAAAGGGTAACATCCTTGTGATTTCGAACAGTAAGGGATGTGTTCTTTGCCCAGCCACCATGATATCCGTTCAGCATTTTATCTATGGTCTTTGGTCGTAAACACTCAGTGACCGCCTCTTCAATGAATTTGAAGTCACTTCAAGTTCGGAATGGCGCCCAAGGCCTCGAGCCCGGATAAAAAGCTGCAAACTGGGAGCTGTTTGAGACGGATGTGGAATTTGTTAAAGGAGAATCGAAATTTATGATGGTTGGTGCATGTTTCCCACTGTGCGGATGGTGAAAAATTTGAATAAACATAGATGGGGCCTGTGATACTGTATCTAGTGAGGATGGATGTGTCTCGGCATCATCTTCGGACTCAATTTCATTGTCATTTCCTAGATCTAAAAAATGTGTAACTCCTAAGATAACTGACAAGATTTGAAGAAGATATTTAAAGACGCAAAATACCTGTGTCAAAATCTTCAAATCCCATAGTGTGCTCTTCAATGACTATTCGATCTGTGAGTATAATCAATATTTATGTTCAAAATGAATCAATATCTCACCAGAAGCTGTATCTACAGTATTTACAGGAACCTTGACAGTGAAAGAGGTTGACAGTGTCGAGTGAGCTTCGGTTTGGGAATGCTTCTTGCTGCACGCTTTGACATGCTTATCAAAGCGCTGATAGGGTAGGATATCCCCACACCAATGACACCGACGCTGATCAGGTCGGATATCAATGGGTTCACAGTCAGATTGCATGCAGGAAAGGAACGGATATGTAGTAACGGTAGTTGAGGTTCAACAGGTCATGTTCTATTAATGGCACATGTGACCGGTTGACCTGTGACACGCTGTCGACAATAGAACCTGGTGGAACCTCTTGAAAGCATTCACAATTTCACCTCGAAAATGTGGCCAAAGTTCAAACAGAGGACAAACAACGCCTCTTAACCAGCAACCTCTACCAGCTCTCATGGCTCGAACTCGGACTTCACCAGAGGACGATAACTGTGGCAACTCCTCAGCAAACGAGAGTGAATCTGAGTTGCAGACTGATGTGGCATTGCTCACGCCAAGGACTTTGCGTCGGGTACGTGTATGTTCTATTAACAGAGGATCCTCATTTACAATCATTCATTCCTACATAGGTTCTCCGGCACATCGAAGTGGAGAAGAATGAACTTCATTCACACAATAAACTCCAGCAGAAGCAATTGGCTGAGAAGGAGAATGAACATCCTGAATCACAGCCGGAATCAAAGAAGGTCACAAAGAAGACTGTCACCCTTTCCCTCGATGAGTCCGAATTCAACGACCTCAAATTAATTGCATCGAAATTTACGTACTTGTCCTTCCTTTGGATCCGCAAATTACCCTATACATTCAAGCTATCTCTCGACCCTGACTACACAGTGGAGACACGTTTCAATGATACAAAGAACATGTGTCAAGGCCAGCTGCAGGAGTTATTGGAGGCTATTCCGAGTAAATGGCATGAATTGATGAAGGAAGATCACTTTCAGACATTTGTAAGTATTTCTTCCATACATTTATTGCACTTGATTTAACCACTGTTCCAGTTTCGTGATTTGATGAGCCAACAACGTTCGAATGGCTGCAAAAGGGTCCGTCGAGAGACCGGCTCTGCAATATTTGAATGCCTTGATGCGGACCTTGCAACATCTGAGGCTCGTTTCAAGAAATTTTCTATTCTCATCAGTTGGACTGAAGAGGGGTATGATCCCTTGTGCTCGCTTTTATATGATAGTGAAGCAATACATGATTGAGACACTATATTTCGTAACCCTTTGCTCTTTAAAGTATGTCACATTCCACATTCTAATTTTACTAGATTGATCTCACATTCATTTTAGACATGGAAAGCTCTTGTTCAAGGACCATCCTCCGTCAAAGGTGGTGCCTTCTCTGGAAGCAGGACAACTTTGCAAATGATGTGGAATATCGAAGAAATAACCCCCAGTGCCATTGCAGCAAGTTCTATCTTTGTATGTTCCTATTTATTCATATTCACAGTTATCACTTACATGGATCTAGGCACGATATGCTCTCTCGGCAGATGATCAGCTCCAGTGTGTTGGCCAAAGGACTAGAATCCCGTACCTCGAGGACTTCGAATATTACCTTAAGTATCTAACAGAAGGCCGCCGAAAGAAGAAGAAATCTGTTCTCGCCATCTTCGACACCTGGAATGAAATGTTTTATAAGGACAAGTTTAATCAAAGCAAACGCAAGAGCATTATCTTCAAAAGTCCAGATGCAAGGCTTGCGGAGGCCGAGGCCGACCTTGATATGGATTCCGAAATTGAAGACCCTCCAGAAGTGCAAGATAATTCATCACCTGACCAGGAGAATGAGGTCCGAGTCGAAGGTTCGGGACATGGCGGACGAAACTCGGCGAGCCGCTTTCTTTAGGTTACAATAACTTTAATTAATGACCTGCGGCTTCCAGGTCAGTTCCGATAGACTTTCTGGAGATTCTCAAGAGAGCCAACAAAATTCGCCTCAGGATATTTCAACTATGGTAAGTCAATGGTCCGTATCTTTTATTCGGAAATATTTATTAGTTGCCTTTTCTATTTTATAGAATACTGACGAAGACAGTTCCCGATCACGTATTCCTCTAGGCGAATGGCAGAATCTACGTGATTATATTTCTATGAGTCCTTTAAGGAGCTCAGCTACGAGTCGAAAGAGGAAAACATTTGAAATTGAAAATTCAAGTCCTCCACCTTCCCGTCTCCGAAAACGAGCATATGTGGTGTCCAGTGATGATGAAGCGGAGGAAGCGGAGAATTCTGTGACAGTTGTTACCAGAGCAGGAAAGAAGGCTGGTAGTGGGAAGGCTCCGAGTCGCCGCCGCAAGAAGAGCCGCAAGTAGTTTAATAGTGATATTTTGTCATTAATTATTCGTGACTGATTGTTGACATCCTAGCGATGATAGCTAGTTACCCAATTGCTTATTTAACCGTCATATACTTTGATTTTGCTTCGATTGAGAGATCTATAATATTAATCTGTTAATTAAATTTCGGTGGATATTTCTAGTTCCCGCTTGCTTCGGAAAACGCGCAGAATTACTTGGGGAGTATATTCACATAATTATTATCACTTGACGGGCTATATCACAAAATAGAAAAGAAAATGAGAAAAGCCTGACATTTACGGGATTATTGTTTGCATGTCCGAAACGTGGGATTGGTGTTTATTTTAAGAAGCGAACATATGACGTAATGTTCAACGAAGCATGAAAAGGCGCCATCAATTGTTCCGCAGCAGAACACACCTTGCCTTTCAACCACCACCATCTTCTCCCGCAACCCTCTGTACTTGTCGTCGATTCCGTTATATTGATCGTAAGCTCTTGCTCCACCTTGCCCTTGTCAAGGCTGACCGGGTTGGAAAGTTAGCCTTCTTGTCATCTAGATCATACGCTCCTTGTGGACTTCTTGCCTTACGTGAAGTTGGTATACACTGTGAGTGAATTGTCTCGTGTCAAATAGTACGAGGGATTCACATGTCTGATGTGCTCTCTTCAAGTTGTCGTCCATATGTATTGTTATAGATCATCGCACGACACATTCAGAAGCAATACTAAGGATTGTTAGGTAAGTGTCTGCCAGCGCGTTGATAGTAACAATCATATTAATCATACTTACTCTCTAATGAGCTCGCTATCAGACCCTTCACTTCATCATATCTTCGAGATTCTCCAGTCCGGTAGCCTTCAACAGACTGAGGTTTGCTATTGAGTTCTCTGAACGGTGAGCCTTCGTCCTTCCAGTTGAGCTTGCAAACTGACCATTCATTACAGTGGCGTTCGTTTGGTTGATAGTGGCCATCCTTGATTATCTCAATACAGTCAATACTGGATGGAGTGTGTTTTCGAAGGCTATGTCTTATCTTCGTATTACAGTATCATGTTGGGCTGATTGCTACATATAGCTTCGAAGTTTTCACAAGTTACAGCGGGGCTGTGAGGAAATTACGGTATTCAATATTAGTGTAGTAGCTTCTGTAGTGAAGGTGGAGGACAACCAAAGTTATTTTAGTCATATCCCTGTACTTATATCATAGAAACGATAATGAATAGACATTTTTGCCATTATATCCAGTTTGTGTGCCTAATCTAAAATAGGATTTAAAAAATAAATAAAATAACATATCCCTGCGCCTTATTGATCATGCCTCAGCATGCTGCATCAGCCTAATCAGGTTTACTACGTTGATCATATCTGAGAAGGCTTGATCCAGCCTGACCGAGCCTGACCGAGCCTGATCGCCATGATCAAGCTGACCAGTCTGATAGGAGCTTTGAAGCTGATCAGTATGACCAGCTGACCCTCTTCTGACGACCTGATCATGCATGGTCCGGCCTTATCCGGCATTTTAGATTTTTGCGACACTGAATCGGCATTCCATCTGTTCTCCTCAAGAGGAAGGTATTGCGTCTCTTCCAAAAATGCGGAATGCCCGTCCTTACCAAATCAGCCAACGTATGGCTGCTGCGTACCTCGAACCCCTATACATGTTATCTATCAGAACCTCGATTCGCTCACAAGCAAATGATCATTATTCAAACAAATTCGATACCACTGCTTCGGATGTATGTTCTCGAAAGTGGGATCTTCTTTTCATAAATCCGTCTTATATTATACATTTGGAGCTGTGAACATGGCGCACATAATTACAACTGCGATATTCCAGCAAGCAAATGTAATCTACCTTTTCCGAATAATCACCCTCCATGAACGATAGTACACAAAGCCCGTTCGAAGCGCAGGAATGTTTAATTTCCATTTGTATTGGTTCGATGATAGTAAGTATCCTTTTTTCTACGGATTACTCCCCGAGATTGATATTGCTAGTTCTTCGCTTCATGCTTCAAGACCACAGTTGAACATACACACCAACGCGAGGAAGCCTTTATCTGGATAAGCATCCTCTTTAAGTATATTCAACCTGTGTCCAATGGTCGCTGATAATCGAAATGGAGTACAAGAATGCTTGTGGTGGGTGAATGGACCAGGTCAAATGCAATCGACGGTAATTATTCATCAGGTATATGGGCGAGAAGACAGTTGGCAAGCCGCAGCCGCATCTTCATACGCGGGCGACTTTCTAGAAGTCATTCTAGAGAGACCACAGTCCCATTTGTTTTCTTCCTCGGGCTATTTATTCCCTCTTTTGGTATTCAGTATCGGAAGTTCTAAGTCAATTAAAGGACCGCCAGGATATCTTGATGAAGCTCCTGGAAGGCAAAAAAACAAGCTCTCAGGCTCTTTCATGAAATTCTTGAAGAATCCGTTTCAGGATTTCGGGAATCGCATTTGTTGTACGGACGGTTGGGAGAGAATCGTCGTCTGTACTATGAAAGGAGGCGTAATCCGTTCGGCTTGGCAAGATCTATGTAACGCAATCCTCGTGGTAGAAGATTATATGGACGAATATTACTCGTTTTGCGCACCATATAGTTGGCTTCGTCTTCGCAGCCTTGAAACCATTCTCAGCGACCTTATTATTCTCCTCAATACTAAAATGTGAATAGGTGGACTTTGATTTCGGATTTCCATCGTTGGTACTCTCATGCAACATATGTCTATTCGTTTATGACCCTATGTAACAAGTTTCGTTGGTAATACTTGGTATTCATGATTGAAGCAATCTATGTGTCGCCAAAATCCAAACTGCCTAGTGAAGACCATCAAGAATTCACAAGGACGACCAGGCCCTGGACGGAGCCTGGCCAAGGCCTGGCCAGGGCCTGGTCGTCATTTTGAGTTCTTGATGGTTTTTACCAGGCAGTTTGGCGACAATGTCCACATCACACCTAATTGCATCTGAAGATATAATTGTAATCCAACTCCAACAATTGCTAGTACTAAACTGTTTGGTGATTTTTGTCCTCTGTGAAATCAGGATGAACATTCTGCCTTCCATTCGTCACTTCAGACCTAGAGGTATTGGTATATAGGTCTGAGAGGTGGAAGGATTGGTTGATCTCCTCGCGCAGACCTTCCCTCAACGTTAAACTGTAAATGACAATAAACATAAGGATCAACAACAGCTTGATGGGTGCATACATGCTGACGGCGGAAATCACATAGACTAAAAAACATAGTCATTTTCAAATCAGCTCATTAGAAAATCGAATTCCTCCAACGTACGATATGCATTAGCCAACGATGGAATCAGGCTACACACTTCTGTCAATCATCATATTTCTTAGATCAGGTAAGAACGGACGTACAAATAATAGGTGTCTGGGGTGAAGTAATACTATGGCAAAATAGTTAGCGGTGTCCCATCAAAGTACAACGAAACTGACAAGGAAAGCACCCAGAAGCGCGCAAATACTGGGGCGGGAGTCAGCCAGTTTATATCCAAAGGAAGGGTAAAAGTACCTCGTGACTATTCCACGATTAATAGCGTAAATTATCATGCGATTAATTAAAGAGTCCGTCCTGCAGTCGCTATTATCAAAGAATATCCAATAGAATAGTCTTACGTGTTTCGCCGCACTTTTTAATTCCAGAACGATGCGAATGTAACACGTAGCAGAGAGATATGCTAATGAGAATATCACACGCTGCAGTTGCAGCTCCTTGGAGTATCATCACTTTCTATATGAGAAATATCGTCTATCGAGTTATTTTAGAAGCTAGAGTCGAGATTTAACATACCCTTACTAAGTCTATCCTAGACCCGAGACCTGAGAAGGTCTTGCTTGTTGCCCTGCCAGCGGCCAGTGTTGTTAATATCCGTCATAATAGGTACTGGTAGGACATACTCTATGGAAACCAAAGCTAAACGGTATAACATCAACGTATAATTCAAAATATTTCGAGAACGACAACCGTACCTAGCCCAGCACCTATGATTACCATTCAGTCTGTCTTCACAACATTGAAAGAATGACCCATAATGCCCCGAATGATCAATGGTACTTACCCATTTGGAGTAAACCCAGTAAAATCTGAGGGATGAGACTGAAATCAGTTGTTCAAGAAGCTGACGAGGAGACGTACAACCGGAACGGCCATAAGGCGTACTCGACTGTGAAGACTCTTGCTGACTGGAAAACAATTGACCTAGTGTGAATTAGTGCCACTAGTCTCGAACTACACTGCATACCTGACCAAATTCGGCTAGCGAAGAATCTATGAAAGATATTAAACTCGGAATTTATTTCTATGCGATTGTGAAGCACTCTTACTTACAGTTGAGCAACGAATGCGATAAGGTACTAATCCGACAAAAGTTGATTAGCTTGAGGTATTCAGGTGAATTAATCCGACTCACGGTGCATGCATATGCTCCCTGTTCCCAGCCGTCAGTTTGTTGACTAGATGGTTAGTATTAACCTTGAAGCTACTCACTAGCACGGAGCTAAAGACACTGAAAAGGTTATGATTAAACCTAGATACACAAAATAAAGTCACTTGCAACGTGATTCGATCCATCAACGCCGGATTTCCAGCGCTTATAATAAAAGTATTGTAGAGTTCATGAACTGTAAATATGGTTTGCAATGTCGTTAACGTTCTAAACAGAGTACAATCGAAAATATCTCAATACAGATAAAATCAGGAGTAGTGTTGGACGTACATGAGTAACAAAATTGTAAATTTCAGCACACTTGTATCTCTCTTTGCCTCCAGCTTGAAATATTGAAGAACCATCGACTGGCGTCACAGTATGTTCAGACATTTCGGCGGGAATACGGCACAATAAGGACAAGCTCACAAGTGAGATACCATACATACTGAGATAATGAGCATATCAGTGGTTGCCCTTTCACGACATCGACAATGTGGAGGCTTACAAAGTGCTAATCAGAATAGCAACTAAAAGTGCTCCATAGATTTTTGCATATGTGACTTGAGCGTGAGCCGGATGTTCTGGATCTTGTAGTGGCATGGCCGGGAAGAAGGGCCTTGTCCAGGGGGCTACAGACTATTAGGCGCGCGACCCTATGCCGGGATGGGTCGGTAGTCTAAGGGCTCTGGGATACTGGTTTTTCAACTTTCTGGCTATCATTTTGTCCACTGAATATATTTGCTTGAAGTCCGAATAAAAGCTTTTTAGGATATTAAAACAAAGCTTTTCCGCACTTTACCTTTAATATTATTTGTTTTCTACGGCGGGAAGTGGTCGATCTCTTCGAATGTCTCGCAGAAGGACTCTGAGCGAGGATGGTGTCTAGCCGAAGGTTCGGAGGTCCTCGGCAGGTGAACTTCGGGCACTTCTATTACTATATATAGTAATCTTACGTAATGGTAGGTAGTCTGGGAGACGAAATTCGGGCGCCTAAAATGCCCTAAACTTAGGGTCGCATAACTTTTAACTATCGCCCCCTGGCCTTGCCCCGGCTTAAATTACTGACGGGTTAACATATCAGTCGACCTATGAGTTCCTGGCCATTGCGGGTCAGAAGTAGCTCGCTAATGAATGAAGCCGTCCGCTAAATTCAAATCCTTCCGAGGGACCCCATCGAGGAACTGATCGTATGGTACAAATTGTGATACTTAAAAATACTTATGGTATCGGCGGTCGACGTTACCTACTGATTTGGATTCATCGAGTCCGGCCTCACATTTTGCTCCTCGGACGTCTCCTCGGACCTAATTCCCGCAAGGTTCGGAATAGGCTTATTCGCTGATGATAGGCAGGATGTATTAACTGCTTGGCACGTTGCTTTAGCTACTACGAGAGCGTTCCGAACATTGTGTGAATATGTACGGTGTTACATATATACTTGCAGTTAGCACAACCGCTAGACGCTCTTAATGAAGCCTTAAATGTTAAGCGGTGAATGGTAGCTGTTGTTAATGTTATGTTTTCGCATATACCCACATAGGCCTACTTAATTGTAGCAGTGACATAAATAGTTAGCGAAGTCGCCAAGAAGTTGATCAAAAGTTGATATAAAGGTTTGAACCTCGTTACGGGATATTCCGTGCTCGCCATGTCACCCGTAAATTCTGTTGGACTGTTCCGTCGTCTGCATCCGGCTTGTCAAGAGTATGTATTCCCTCCCTCTTATTTATGGTCCGTCTGCCACAAACTTCACTGGAATTGAATGAAATGAAATGTTCCCCAATGCTTTCATCAGCCATCAAAACGGTAATCGCAGTTGTAATTCGTCTATATTCTTGAGGAGCATCTTGTACTGCTGTTGAAGAGAAAACATTTGATCTTGAAAGCGATCGATGTCATGTTACCTACGGGATGCAAGTTTTCGGAACGGGTCTAGTTCTTCCTTTAGGAGCTTAATCTCACTGGATGGACGATATTCACAATCATTCTTGAGCTTGATAACTAGATCTAAGCGGTGAAACAATTAACACATAACTTTTATTATAAAGATGTGACAAACCTGGAATATGTTGCTCGAATGGGTGTGTACTTGGTGTAGTCGGCGGGATTGTGGAGCCGGAAGGGTGGACAGGGTACGGTGGCGGCAACTTGAGGCCACGCGTTTAGATGCAGGAATTGATAGTGCTATATGAGGTTTCATTCGAACTCCGCGATGTTGTCACTAAAGCGGTGCAACGGACATTGTATAACAGGACGCAATATAATAGACTCTAATTGTCGGACACGCATACATCACCGTATCCCCTATCAGGTTACCAAGAAGCTCCGTAAAACAACAAGTAGCACTATTCATAAAAATGGAAGCGAGCCTTTCTATCTCTCGCGAAAAGTATTTGTGATTTACCGAAAATTATGCCCGTATTCGGTCGGGAAGTTTTCGATTGAAGGGGCTTCAGTTGAGTGTCCGTAGACTATCATTCAGGTAGGGGACATCTGAAAGACCATGGCTGATCTAATAATTGTAAGTTTATATCATGTTACAATGTTCCTGCAGAAGAAACGTATGGAACATTAACTACCTTCATACATGAACTCTCCATGGAATTTGAGCATCACGCTTAAAATAATGTGCAAACATACGAAGTGTCGATGAGGCAGAGGGAGGTCAAACGTTCTTCAGTCCTCATCAAAACTAGGATTTCGGATAATATCTAGTGATGGCTGAGGAGTAATAATGAATACATGGCTCGTTGCACTGCCTGATGATCCACATCATATTTATGCTATTAAGACCCCGAAAGAATCCAATTTCGTGAAGGCCACAGGTTGAGAGTTGTTGAGCAGGTCGACCTGAGAAGCTGAAAGGCAAAAAACCATTGTGAGATAGACAATTTGAGGATGAAGCTGTGATAGCACATACGAAGGTTCGTCTCCCAAAATCATATTATCATTGTATGAACGTCTTCCATACCTATAACACATGTATCAATCTAGTAAGCTGGAACCCGCCATATGCCTGATATCCGAAGGGAGCGGAAAATGGATGAATATCACGACGAGAGATTGGTTGAACGCAGGTGGTTCCTAAGCTTCTAGTGCATTCATTGCTGCTATGTCATCGAGAATGGATGAGCTATAAATCACGACTCAGCGGCACACTAGTCTAAGAGTCACCGCGAACGACATACCAGCGACACGATCTACCGTTGACGCAGAGATATGCATATCAGCGTCCTTGGCGGTTTTCCTATCACGATATTTGCCTCGTACATCTCGTTCTAGGACGCAAAAAGGTAGCGGAAGGACGAGAGGTGAACGGCGCTGGTGTGGAGATGTAACAGGTGGGTGAGGGCGAGATTGTGGAGGATGTGCGGCGGGGAGGCTGCGTCTTGGGGGGTGTAGAGGGTGGGGGAGGAGGAGGAGGAGGAGGAGGAGGAGGAGGAGGAGTCGATGCGTGGGGGGTGCGGTCTTGGGATTGGGATTGAGTTTTTTGCGCTCGTGCTCCCGTTCCCGCCTAACATCCATATAACTCCCCCTGCTCATCCCACCGCCCCATGACTCGTCCTCCCAGTCGCTTTCTCTCCTTTCCCTATCCGTCCCTTCTTTATCACCAGTACCTAGTAACCAGACATAAGACTGACCGATCTTAGCGTGTGAGCAGTATACGGTAGGACTGCCATCCACGAAGACTTGAAACGTACAGTGACGGTGCCAATTGCGTAGGATCCGGAATGTAAGTGAGCTCTGGGTAGTACTGCAGATGCAGACACTACATCAGGAAAACAGGTAACGGCATCTAATTTTTCTGTAGCACTGCACAAGCTAGCAAATGTCTACATAAATATTTTATTGCTACCTTCACTAGCTCTTGCTACTGACTTGTAAATGAACTCCGCTGGTTTGAACAATTATGAGCAGCAGATCCCTCATCACAACTTAGCTTCATTCCACCATGACATCCTCTCCCCACTCAGCTGCATGCATCCACCCATTTGAGACATCCTGACTGCAAACCAAGGAACTAGTTAGTCAAGGAGTCAAGTCTCCATGTCATTGGTGAGTCTACACCAGTGTTCATCTCTTGGTTGGTCAGCTTTAGACTAATTCATCCACAGCAATTTTGGTATCATTATGTCTAGGATTTGGCTGTTCACCATGGTTTGGAAGAGGCAGCATTAGAGGCAGATTCCTGGGAGAGTGTCAGGGGACCACCTCTGTTTCCCCTGATTATATTTTCATTTTCACATATTATCTCCCATTCATTTCATTTCCTGGCATCTGTCCTAGGAATCCCAGTTCTTGGATCAAGTATGGCAGCCTACCTTGATGATGGATACTACCTTGGATCATATCCAGACCTAGATATATTCCTATCCTCCATTCATTTCTTCTTGGCACTCCTCCCCAGTCATCTTCCTTAATGTTCTTGGAAGATCTCCTTCTATTGAATCCCTCTTGCTTTGATTACTTTTCCTATCCATCCTGGTGATGTTTAGTTATGTTTCTTTCCTGTCATTCCTTTGCTTCTAGTTTCTCCTTCATTTTATTTATATTTTATTATCTCCTTCCTTTATATTTGAGAACACTATATTGCCATTATTCAATGATATCACCAGAGCTTCTTATTATCTTCTTTCACTTTCATGTGCTTCCTATTTTTCTCTATTTTTCTCTATTTTCTCCTTTGACATTATTTGGTAAATAGTTGTCTTAGGGGCATTGTAGGTGCTGTTGGTCAGGGAGCCTGGGAGTGTTGAGCTGAGTTTGAATCTGCTGCTATATGGAGATGTAGCCATCCGATGGGGATTTCCTTAGACTTTTATCTTTGGATCTCCTCTGTCAGGTGTGTGTCCTTTGTATTTAGGTTATGCTTATAGACTTTGGATTTCCTGTCAGGTTCAGGGGTGATGTCCATCAGAGGATAGGGTTGCCCTTACAGAGAGCTTGTCATCCTTAGGTATGTGCCTGTCAACCACTGTCAATCATATTTGTGAGCTAATTGTATGGTGATTCAGCTGGCTTAAGACACCACAATGAGGGATCAAAGATGATGGAGGAAGATGGCATGGCAACACAGCAATGGATTCTGGGGTATGTTTACCTTTTCTGAATGTTTATGGAGCTTGTTACAGGCTGATCCTAACGAAGGGTTCCGAAGCATGACCAAAGTAACGAATGAAGTCACACTAAAGAACGAAGGTTAGAATCGAAGGACTTGGCTTCAACATTGTAGGTTGCGCTGCCTTGAAATGTACGTGTCCTTAATTTGGAACAGATTAGAACCAATGATATAAGAGCAGATTTGAATACCGAAGTTCCGAATGAAGTGTTTGAACAAAGTCCGAACAAAGTCCCGAACAAAGGTAGGACTTCAGAGTAGGATCAAAGGTTCGAGGCAAAGTTCGGAGTTGATCTCTGAAGGTCGTATTCGGTTCGGAGGTAATAGAGGTCTGAAGTATATGGAGGGAATGAGCACTAGGCTCGAGTTATAGGAATGATATACACTAAGGTCTATAAGGCTTAATGGGCTAATTTCTGACTGGAGAAAACTAGCTAAGATACATGTACTTATATACTATAAGTCCATGGACGAAAGTGGAAGGAAGTCTTACAAACAATTAAGTCAAATGCGGAACATAACACGACATAAAGTGATAGAACAATGGGTATATGTGTATCGTTGAATAGCGAAGGT